>OZ023312.1:21247168-21499888 GCA_964007375.1 Ophion obscuratus
GATACGAGCTCAATATCATAAAACATTTTCCTTCCCGACAACTTGATCCATTTCGAAAAATAGTTGCATCTAGCGTTTGAATTTGGCTGTAATCCGTAAACGGAAGCTTCGCGTTAAAAAAAAACGACATTAACGTAAAAAATTAATTCATTCGATTAAATCTGATCTCAAATTCCTACGAAAAAAAAAACCACATGTTTATTTATACCCTGTAACACTGCGCTGACAACTGACACTGCTCTTAGGCTCGACCGCGAATGGTACGCGCTGGACGACGGTGAAAATCAGCGATTCGCCGACGTCTCGGAGGAATACACGCGAAAGAAGGAAATGGAGCTGGAGGCGAAGCGGGAGAAGCGTGTGTCGGCGCAACAGAGACAGATAAACAAGGACAACGAGCTCTGGGAGAGAAACAGAATGTTGACTTCGGGTGTCGTGAGTTCGCTCGAGCAGGACGACGATCCGGACGACGAAGGAGAGGCGCGTGTTCATCTCCTCGTTCACAACGTCGTGCCACCCTTCCTAGACGGTAAATAATACGAATATCCCAACGCACAATCCCTTTCTAATTCCTTGCAGACCCGTCCTCCTCGAATGCTGCAGGAAAATCGAAATATCGATGAAACATTTTTTTACCCGTATCGTCACAGGTCGTATCGTATTCACGAAGCAACCCGAGCCCGTCGTGCCCGTGCGCGATCCAAGTTCCGACATGGCTCTCGTGGCCAGGAAAGGTTCCGCCCTCGTGAGAGCCTACCGCGAGCAAAAGGAGCGTCGCCGAGCACAGAAGAAGCACTGGGAACTCGGGGGTACTCACATCGGCAATATAATGGGTGTACACGACAGTAAGAAAGAGGAGAAGGAACAACAAGCTCCGGAGATGGATTTCAAAGCTGGACAAAAGTACGCGCGCCATATTGGACGTGAGTCGGGCGGTGAATCGAGGCAACGTTCGATACAGCATCAACGACGAAGTTTGCCGGTATTCGCCGTTCGTCAGGAACTACTGAATATAATCAGGGAGAACAGCGTCGTGATTATCGTGGGCGAGACCGGTAGCGGAAAAACGACCCAACTCACGCAATATCTACACGAGGACGGCTACAGCAAAAATGGCATAATCGGCTGCACCCAACCGAGGAGAGTCGCCGCGATGTCCGTCGCGAAGAGAGTCTCCGACGAAATGGACACCACCCTCGGCGACAAAGTCGGTTACGCCATTCGGTTCGAGGACTGCACGTCGAAGGAGGTGAGACTAAGCGACGTCTCAATGATCCTGCGTGCTTTTGCCAGAAACGTCTTATCTTCGCTAATTTCTCTTTGCAGACCGTCATAAAGTACATGACCGACGGTATATTGCTGCGCGAGAGCTTGAGGGAAGGCGATCTCGATCGTTACAGCGTCGTTATAATGGACGAAGCTCACGAGCGATCACTCTCGACCGACGTACTCTTCGGATTACTCAGAGAGGTGGTTATTCGCATTGATTTATTTTTTGCTTTCGATTACCTTGGGATACGTCATGTTGAGGATACTTTGCAGCACTCATTCTTAAGAATAATTCGATATGCAAGTTGAGGTGAATGGCGATGCATGTTTTTGGGATTGATTTAATGGAGATCGATCCGTGAGCGCTTTGATGTGCCTTGAAATGATCATCTTTTCTTAAACATACTCCATATCGTGTGTAACAAATGTACGCGCATCGATGAGTTCTACAATTCATCTCAAGGTTATTGAAATCGGAGATATCGCCATCTTTGTAGATGTTTACCCCGTTTCGATTTCTCGCAGACGCGTTTAATGACAATTTATTTTCAAGATTTTAATGGAAATGTGGTCAAAGTATTGAATAATGACATTTACACAAAATGCCGGTGGGCTTTTTCGTACGGCCGAATCATAGAACCTTCTGGAAGAACTCAGTGAGATTCGGCAAAACGCTCAAGGGGGCGATATCTTTAGGCGAGGAAAAAATTGCTGACTTTTGTGATTTTTCTTTAAAAGGAAAGATTTCTTCACCATTTTTTCGACTTAGGGTAGGTTTTGTTACTACTTTTGGCTGTCACGTGGTATTTTTTTTATTAATCTTAAAAAATTGTGGATGTATGGCACGGTCTTCTAAACGGGTTGCGGCGAATGTCGTCAGACGGCGTGACACGTCGGCGGGATTCATTTGGAAAAAAAGCCAATGAACATTTTTCTTTCATCATCCTACTGCCAAGTTCTCTGTCAAACGCATCACGTTTCGGGCAAACGAAGAGAAAGACGTTGTTCGTCGTTCAACAGAGCGGAAGGTGTTTCTTTTTTTCGAAAAATAAACTGTTTAGGAGAATACTGGGAATCTGTAAATCAGCTATCTCTCTCGCACTCGTGGCCGCTCGGTCGGTGTGACACATAGCCTTAATACTCATACGCAGAATATGAACCAAGAAAAAGTGAGAAATGTTGAAAATCGATTAAATGGTACGCTTTTAAATAAAAAGATTTAATTCTCCGAAAAAAAATTGCTACATTTAGCAATAAAAGATACGTTTTTATTTTCAAAAACGTTAAGGATTATGTTTAGATAATAAGGTGAGAAAGATTTATACCAAATTTCATCGGTCGATTAGTTTTTTAGCTATGCGTCATGCCAGTTTTGAAGATGCAATTTGGAACACTGCGCCATACTTCCGTCATTTCTAAAGATAAATTTAAAAAATACCAACTAACAGCCAAAAGTAGTAGTAAAACATCGAAACTGCTGAAGAAATCTTTTCCTTAAAAAAAATCGTGAATATTAGCAATTTTTTTTCTTGTCTAAAGGCATCTACCCCCTCAACCCTCGCATGCCCCGCTGGGGTCTGAGAAACCCGAACCGAAACTGTAAAATCAATTATTTTTTTTCGCTTTTCTCGAGAGAAAGTATATTCTCAACGAGTATATCTCAGAAATTCTAAACTTTGACGATACGATCAATGCATAGACAGATTTCTCAACTAATGAGCTATCGATGAAAAAAAAGCCATCGAAAAACGACGATTGTACTTGGAGTTATGATTGAGAATCTGAATGGGGTCCGACAAACCCGCGTGTGTCAAGTATGTCCCGAAAAAATAAGTGTGGCATGCTAAGGGAGTTTCAATGAGCCAAAAAAAAATATTTTCAACATCGCACCCGTCACAATTTTTTGCTGTCTAGTTAAATTTTTATATCGAAATAGAGTATCTTACAGGATATACTCAGACGCAATTATGCGAAAATCGGAAAACGAAACTAGAATTCGAGACAATATGAATTTGCCCGCCGAAACCATCTCAAAATTAGCGACATCGGAATGATTATTTTCTTCTTTGACTTCAGCGCCTCATATTCGATAGCTCCCGATTGAATTTCCGTACTACTAAAGCTAGGCCACTTTGTTAACATCGAGTAATCACCCCGTTATCATTCTCGTCTCGCCGTAACGAATCCCTTTCACCGAGCAGGTAGTGGCGCGACGTCACGACTTGAAGCTGATCGTAACGTCAGCGACGATGGATTCGAGCAAGTTCGCGGCGTTTTTCGGGAACGCGGCAACGTACGAGATACCCGGGCGAACGTATCCGGTTGAGGTGTTGCACTCGAAGAACGCGGTGGAGGATTACGTGGACGCGGCGGTGAAGCAAGTACTGCAGATCCATTTGCAGCCGCGTAGCGGTGACGTGTTAGTTTTCATGCCGGGACAGGAGGACATCGAGGTGACTTGCGAATCGTTGAAGGAGAGACTGGAGGAGATAGACTCAGCGCCGGAGCTCTCGATACTGCCGATATACTCGCAATTACCGTCGGATCTGCAGGCAAAGATATTCCAGCGTTCGGAGGGTGGTCTGAGGAAGTGCGTGGTTGCGACGAACATAGCGGAGACTTCGTTGACCGTGGACGGTATAGTGTTCGTCGTTGATTCCGGCTACTGCAAGCTCAAGGTTTACAATCCCCGTATAGGTATGGACGCGTTGCAAGTGTATCCGGTGTCGCGAGCGAACGCAGATCAGAGATCGGGTCGTGCGGGACGTACGGGCCCGGGCATCTGTTATCGTCTGTACACGAGGCGTCAGTACCTGGACGAGTTACTGCTGACGGGTGTGCCTGAGATACAACGGACGAATCTCGCGAACACGGTGCTGCTCTTGAAATCCCTGGGTGTACAGGATCTCTTGGCGTTTCACTTCATGGATCCACCGCCGCAGGACAATATATTGAATTCGTTGTATCAATTGTGGATCCTTGGGGCGTTGGATCACACCGGACGTTTGACCGCCCTCGGTAGGCAAATGGCGGAATTTCCGTTGGATCCGCCGCAGTGTCAGATGTTGATAGTTGCCTCGCAGCTCGGCTGCACCGCCGACATACTCATCATAGTGTCGATGCTCTCGGTGCCCTCGATATTCTACAGGCCCAAAGGACGCGAGGAGGACTCGGACTCGGCGAGGGAAAAGTTTCAAGTGCCCGAATCCGATCATCTCACATATCTAAACGTTTACAATCAATGGAAGTCGAACGGCTACTCGAGCTCGTGGTGCAACGAGCACTTTATTCACGCGAAAGCGATGCGAAAGGTTCGCGAGGTGCGTCAACAGCTCGAGGAGATACTCAAACAGCAGAAGATGGAGGTCGTGAGTTGCGGCACCGACTGGGACGTCGTTAGAAAGTGCATATGCTCCGCGTACTTTCATCAAGCTGCTCGTCTCAAGGGTATCGGCGAGTACGTGAATTGCCGTACCGGTATGCCGTGCCACTTGCATCCAACCTCGGCGCTCTTCGGTATGGGCTTCACACCCGACTACGTCGTTTATCACGAACTCGTAATGACCGCCAAAGAGTACATGCAATGCGTCACCGCGGTCGACGGCCACTGGCTCGCCGAGCTTGGACCGATGTTCTTCAGCGTCAAAGAAACCGGGCGCAGCGGCAACGCCAAGAGACGACAGGCCCTTCAACATCTTCACGAGATGGAGGGACAGATGAAGGAGGCCGAGGAAGAGATGCGCGTTCGGGCTCAGGAACAGTTGGAACGCGAACTAGCATCCGTGAGGAAAAAGGAAATTTTGACACCCGGTATCAGAGAACCCGGTACTCCAGCGTCTTATCGCAAAACACCCGGCAGATTGGGCTTGTAAATTTATGTACCATTTGTATCATACAGCGACGAGAGTGTATTTTTTACAAACACGCGTACATCAAAAGACTAGCTAATAAATTATTTCGCTTTTCGCGATCGATAGACGGGCTCAATTTTGGCATCGAAATTGATTGTTGTGAAATGTTGTTCCGAAAGCGAGACGCTTGATTGAGCGTCAGTCTTTTGGGAACTTGAATGTCGATCGGAAATGAGACTGAAAGAAGAAAGCATCCACGGCAATTTATATGCTAGTTTTTTTAATATTTATGTTTGTATTCCTATGAGACTCCCATATCCCCGCGCTCACCTGCACACACACTGAAAACAAAACTAAACGAATATATACCCAAAAGGTTCTCATGCAACACCCAAGGGACCTTCACGGAAGAGAACATTTTTTGGAAACCAACATATTAATCGTAATACGGAAAATAACGGAGGGCAGAGTGCCAAAAAAACTTTTTAGTGCGAGCTCTAATGAAGTGTTTTGGAACCCGCTGTTGACCTATCGGTTTATTGAATTTCGGGTGGGAAAGCCCGTAGAGAGCAGCCGCAGGAAAAACGTTATGAGGAAGCCGAAGGAATCCTGTATGGCGCTGCAATCGCGGATCAGCCGGTAAGACGTCAAAATAATTAAGTTTTCCCTTGGTGAAACTTTGAGCGCGTTTTTTTGCAAAACTGTATTTATCCCAACTGCTGGAGTGATTACTCAAAAACTATTCAACCGATTTTTATTAAATTTAACACCCATCTTCCCTGTAGCATCAGTTTGTCGGTGAACCTAAATAATATTTTAATTTCTAAAATGAAACACACTTTTGCCCTTAAATGTGGTAAAAATGTGATGAAGAATCATAAGATTGACTTTTTTGAGTTGCAATTTGGTGAATTTTGCATATATTTCGAAAATTGTGCTTCACCGACAGCGTGTGGGTGTTACCTTTGAGAATCATTTTGATTTATTTGTTTCAGACAATTACAGCGTCAGGAAGAACTCCAGCAGTGCGGAAACTTTTTGAGCGATTTCCTCTGAACATCGATACGCGCGACTGGCAATTTGCATTTTTGTAAAATAATAAGATATTTTTGCATACTTAAAATATCAAATAAAAAACACAAAGTTTTAAACTTGCTATTCTTCACGTGAAAAAAAAATCACGATAAAACCCTCGATTTTACCTTCCAAATGGTCTTCCTCCCTTAAGGAGGTTGAAGCGATTCAGTTGAGTCAAATGACGGTTTAATCATTTTTTTTTCAATGAACCTCAAAAAAATGCATACGAGGTACAGATTCATTCTGTATATGCTATTTTTTTAAATATATGATTAAAGGGCAAAATTATGCATTTTAATATTTTTATTACGTAAAGTAGAACAACTTTTGGGTTACTACCAACTTAAAAAAGTATAACATTATCGAGGATTATTATGAAAAAAAACTACGACAAGGAATGTTTTAGACAATTCACAATGAAATTTTGAGTAATTTATAATTATGCCTATTCATATTTACGTCACGAGCTTATTGGCCCATGGTTTACGATGGGCAAGGTGAGGATTTTTTTTCTAAATGTTTACAAACGTTCAGTCTGCATCAATCCGTTTTTAGAAATGGTTTACCTTGGTGCTAAATAACAAAAAAAAATCGCATAACCTGTAGTGTGAAAGTCTTGCCCGTCTAACCGCACGTTAAACTATTTTTTATCTTCTGTGTTTGGTGGTGAAAAAAGTTCAAAAAATTCGTAAAAATTCGTATAGTCTAAACAATAGCATGTACTTTTTATTTAACCTAAGCTTGGATTGTGGCTAACGCTCCAACCTCCTTAAGGGGTTAGGCCACAGTAACGGGTATAAAATGATGTGCGAATTTAACCATTTTTTTCGTATGAAAGTGATTCACTCATAAAATTAATTACACATCTATTTAGTATGAATATCAAGCTGTTAGAAAATATATATATTGTTTTTTTCGATGTACGAAATGGCCGACTACTAATATTTTCTTTTATCTTTTTTTAGGCGCTCCGTGGCCTGACATTTAGCATCCACAATTTTTTACCTAGAACAAAACACAAAAATTCTCGTCAATCTACATTAGAATACCTAGAGAAGTATGTACGGAACTTAAAAAATATTGTTTTATTCACAAGTTGTAGGTATTTGAATGAATTTTAAGTAAAAAATTTCGTATAAAACTGCTCATAAAATGAAAAGTTTTCGATTAATCAAAAATTCCGTACGTACTTCTCTGCGAAATGCAATCAGGAACATAACTTTTAAATCTGAAGTGAATCGAGTGAAGATTGTTGAAGTTATTCGTCACGCTAATTGGAAAAAAGCCGTTTCGAAAAAAGAGCTTTTAAAGTTTTAGGCACTCTATGGCCGTGCCAGAGGTGGGCTTACGTTATACGCTAAAAGTCGGTGAAAAAAAATGTTCTTGCTATAAATCGAGTAATAACTTATTCTTATGATGATAAAGCATCGTTTCAGCAGGAAAAAAACGATTTTTTGAAAATTCTACTGTGGCCTTACCCCTTAAAGGGAGTTGAAGGCTGGACAAGATTTGATCGCCGAAAATCCTCGAGGTAAGAAGAAGCTTTGCAAAAAAACTCAACCTGATCGGAGACCTGCCGTTTGCCACTACCCAATCAAGATTGTCTACATCATTTTGAAAAACTGCTCCCATGGCTGAAATTTTGCGTTTTGCCTCATTTTAACAAATACTTTATATACACAAAAACTATTCTTTTTAATTAGCGTGTCACTTTCGAAAAAAAACCTTGTTTCTTAGTCTTCGGGAAGTCTAGAATAAAAAATAAATTCAACGTCGAATATTTTCTTTTTTCATTATTATTTATAATTTGGCGTCAAGATTTCAGATGCGTCGCCTCATATATTTCTTTCTTTACATATTTTCATATATATATATAGAATTTTTATACGATACTACGCGTCTGCATAACGTTTATGCCTTTGATTTCGCTTGGTCGATTTTTCTTTTGTACGCTCGGACCAGATAATAGACATATTTTCAGCATATACCGACATAAACTTCGAAAGGTACATATCAAGAAGCCTCCAGCACGCGGCTCAGGTTGTCGAACAATTATAATTGAAGCAAGATTTCTCCTGGGATTGCTGGCGTTTCACGTAGTCCTGCACGTTGAACTTCGAGGTGTCCGAGTCACCGCTTTTCCGTGCTTTCAAGTGCCTTAAAGAACAAAATTAGCGGCGCAGACGATCATTTTGATAGTATCAAATTTTTTTTTTATTTCGTAACGATGAACGTAGACGCGTAATTACCTTGCAACGGCAAAAAAGGCCAATTCGACATTGAGGCCAGTTTTTGCGGAAGTTTCCATGAATGGTACGTTATGTTCCCGCGCGAGGCGCTCGCCGTCTTCCCGCTTTACAACTCTCTCGTTGCCGCAGTCGCACTTGTTGCCTGTCGAGTGTTCATCATTCGCGATCGTTTAATACACACAGCTATGAACGATAATGGACGATGTTGAGCAAGAAAATAGAATTGAAATCTCACCCAGCAACATTATAACGACATCGTCGTGGGCGTACTCTCGTATCTCGCCTAACCAGGCTCTGATGTTGTCGTAGCTCGTTTTGTTCGTCACGTCGTAGAGCAGAAGTAACGCTAGAACCACTCGACTATATCTAATATCGTACTGAATATAATATTGATTTTCTTTCTATTGTTATTGTCATTATGAGCGTGGTTATAATTACTGTTATTATAGAATTGCGATACCGTTAATAGCATCTCGTACCATGAGCGTCCCTGTAGTAGGCGTGGGTGACGCTTCGGAAACGCTCCTGGCCTGCTGTATCCCAGATCTGAAGTTTTACCCGCGAATCGTCCACGGTGATCATTTTGTTCTGAAATACATACAATACTTACCTCAATTTATTAACGTTTGGACAACGTTATCTAGTTGGATACACTAGGACGATATCTTTCGATTATCGAGTATCGATTGTAATTTATCAAAACTGGATATATGATGCGATAGAGCAGGTTTAAAAAATGGTATGTGAAGTTATAGTAACGTTACGCAATGAGCCGACTTATTTTATTTTTCGAAAACTTAAGGGGCTATACCAGTGAGACACTTTCGAAAATAGATTTTTTTTTTGCCTTTTTCGACAGTTTATACTTCCAAGGATATCATTATCATTTACATCATTTGTATCAATATCATTTTATCTTAAAAAAATCAATAGTTAAATCTTCAAACGCGTTTTTCTCGTAATAAGATTTTGCAAATTTGCTGACATTGTAACTCAACGAGCAATTATCCGATTGACTTGAAATTTGAATTGAGTACTCTTGAATATATTTACTCTACAATGACGTGGGATATTTTTGATTGGATGAAAATTGACAATTTGGCATTGGAAAAAACGACCATTTTATAGGCAAGAAAACAGACTTTTTTCATAACTACGCCATTTTGTTCGATTTTGATATTTTTCGAAAATCCTACGTCATTGTACAGGAATTTTTTTTTTGCGCCTCCGAAGGCAGCGCATAAGTCGCTTAGATCTCAATATTTTAATATGAACAAATTATGTAATATAGGTCAAATATAGCCAAATATATTCTGAATTTTCCGAAACATTTAATTGAGTACTTTTATTCCAAAAAATTCCCGAAAATCACCAAAATTTTCAGCGTTCACACTGGTATAGCCTCTTAAAACAGGCTCCAAAATATTACGTCTCAATAATGTTCTCTGAAAATTTCAAATCGATCCGTTCTAAACGCGAGAAAAACGCGGTTAAAGTTCCGCGAACCGACGAACTTTAAACGCGTTTTTTCAAATGACTTTTCGAAAATCGGTGACCACGGTGTATCAAAAATCTTTTTTTTTCTTCAACAAACAAGAACATTTTTCAAACAGCGATCTGCACAAACCATTGTATCTGCCACATTTATAAATATTTTTTCGATAAAAAAATTGTTAAAGGTCCTTAAAACTATACGATAAAGAAGGAAATTGGAAACCCACACACTTTTTCCGCGACGTGTAGATTGCGTTAAAAAAATTATCAATTTATTAGTATATCGATAGGATCTGTCAGATCGAAGCGACGCCTCTGACAAATTTTCACACTATTGATCGCAATTTTACGGACGTTTTTTTATACCATCTTTGTTCAGGAGTTCGGACTACTGTATCTCAATATCATTTTTATTTAGGTGCAAAAATTCCCCATTTTGTTTGCGCCCGAAGCTTCGTGCTTGACGAACAGTTATGTGTAATCAAAACAATGATTACTCCGTGATTGGGAACGGGTGTGCACAAGTTTTCAACAAAGTGTCGTTCGTTTCGGCAGTCTGTGGCGTTGCGAGCGAGCTCGCAAAGGCGGGAAAGGGGACGTCACACGTGTCTCTCACCCTAAAGTCGATGCCAACCGTTGTAATGTAGTTGCCAGAGAGAAAGCGACCGTCGCGAAAGCGGGTCAGGAGACAGGTCTTTCCTACACCACTGTCACCCAACAACATCACCTATTCGCGCGTAGAAATGAATGAAAATTCGATAAACCGACGTATAAAACTAAACAAGGATATTCGGGCTCAAATTGTAGTCACTTCCGGTTCGAATAGCCCGCACTTCAGGAAACTTCGTTTGTGATTGAAAAAACGGGATCCGGAAGCGGTATCTGGCGGTCGATGCGAGAAACAAAAAATGGCGGCTTAATGATGCACGTTTGAATTAAAATGGCAGACAAGCGCGGGGATAACTAGAGATTAATTATAACTGCGAAACAAATCAAATTTACTCTCGAACATGTTTTTAAAAATAGCGGGGCATGCTTCCCATTGGATCGGTAATATATCGGATGATCGTATCTCCACGCGGATTTGAGTACAAGCTATCAATCGTGTGCAACGCGCTCGGCCGGCCATGACACCTAACGGCAGCGCCGTCAACCTTCATCCGTTCCTCCAATCGACAATACGGGATTTTTACGTCCTAGAGGTGGCGCAGTGATATTTCTATTTGGCCGGTGAAAGATAGCCTCAAACGTAAGCAATTAGGTCGTTCTTGATTTCCTGCTACTTGGCTATTGGATTTACCTCCATGCGAGATTGTGATGACGCTATCCGGAGGATAATTTCTTTTCGCTCTTTTTTAGCTTCGTCAGATCTAGATTTCGATTTTTTAAGGTTATGAGAGTCACTCGCAGGTTGCGAGAGGGAATGATTCTATTTTTCAGAGCATACTTTTTACAAGAGACGTCTGAAGTTACTCATTGCATACAACAGAAATAACTTTGATTATTGCTTGATTTATTATTTATAAAGATACAAACTTTGAAGGAAAGCCTAAAGAGAGTCATATTCAGATCCAACAATCACTTTTTTAATAAGACTTTATCTTTACGTGGCTTATGAAACGACAATTCACTTTTATTATCTTGTCTTGCTCCCTGGAACACAGCAGAATCTCGAGTAATTTTTCGTTTTTAAAATTTTGTCCATTGTTATCAATACAGGGTAAGGTCCCTAATTGGCACTTTAAGGGGTAAAGCCACAGTAGAATTTTCAAAAAATCGATTTTTTTCGCTGAAATGGTGCTTCATCATCATAAGAATAAGTTACTATTCGATTTATAGCAAGAACATTTTTTTCACCGACTTTGAGCGTATCACGTAAGCTCACCTCTGGCACGGCCATAGAATACCTAAAACTTTAAACGCGTTTTTCTCGAAACAGCTTTTTTCCAATTGGCGTGACAAATAACTTCAACAATTTTCACTCCATTTACTTCAAATTTAAAAGTTATGTTCCTAATTGCATTTCGCAGAGAAGTACGTACGTATTTTTGATTAATCGAAAACTGCATTTTATGAGCAGTTTTATACGAAATGTTTCACTGAAAATTCATTCAAATGCCTGCAACTCAATTCGAAGACCTACAACTTTTTAATAAAACAATATTTTTAAATTCCGTAAGTACTTCTCTAGGTATTTTACTGTAGATTGACGAGAATTCTTGTTTTTTGTTCTAGGTAAAAAATTGTGGATGCTAAATGTCACGCCGCGGAGGGCCTAAAAATAGATAACAAAAGAAAATAGCAGTCGGCCATTTTGTCCATCGAAAAAAAAAATGCTAACAGCTTGATATTCATACTCAATACATGTGTAATTAATTTTCTGAGTGAATCACTTTTTCATACGAAAAAAAATTGTTAAATTCGCACATGTTTTTATACCTATTACCGTGGCCTAACCCCTTAAGCCCAATTATTGGCACTTTGAGTTCCCAATTATTGGCATCTTAAGGAGCACTTATTGTCACTTTGAGGGCCCAATTATTAGCACTCTAAGGACCACTGTATATGTAGGAGAGAAGTGTCAATAATTGGTGGAGTGCCAAAATAAGGTCACTGCCCTATTTTGACAAAGTTTACTATACTATCATGGCATATGCCACGAGAGGCGCCAAAACTTCTGGTGATCGCGAATAGCTCATATGGGACAACCAAATGTAAATAAAGTTCACCGGGACACGGTTTCGACGAAAAAAAAAAAAAAAGAATAAAGCAATTGAATTTCAGGGCGGAAGCGGGAGGCATTGTTTGACCTTGAAAAAGTGATCGCACGTATTGTTCGAAGCTTGCAACGTCTTCTGAGGCACGGGTATATTTTCTTGCGACGATTGTCGACTACGCGACGCAAGATCCTGTCCCCTTCGATTGTTCAGACTGGAGCGTAGACCAGGACTCGCCGATACAACAGATTCCTCGCTCGTGCGGTCGTTCCCGTGGATTCCTTGTGCCGGTAAAGAGCGACGCTCGTAACTGTCGCTAGCGCCACGAGCGGCGAGTGCGGCAGACTCCTCCACAACGCTCATGATCTCCCGTTACTCCGAGCACCAATTTGCTCTTCTTCTTCTCGGCCACTCCTCGTCACAGTCGCTCTTGCGCGCTTTCTTGCCTTCGAAAAAGAGCCGGAGAGAATCTTGTCTCCTTCTCGCTCCTTCTCTGTCCCTCTCTTTCGAGTATTTCGTGACGTTAACACCACTGTACGTAAGCGTGTAGTTTATGTCTCGACTCTATCTGCGGGATGCAATGCTCGCAGAGTTTCGCCGAGGGGGACAAACGGGGATGAAAGATAGGGCAAGACGGATGAAGAGAGAGAGAGAGAGAGAGAGAGAGAGAAACAGAAAACGACGATACCGTGCCAACCACAACCAGGGTCAGTAAACTCGCATCCACTCAACTGGACTCGACTCTCAACACGTCGAGTCCGCAAACCGACACGAAGTCTTGCCTCCTTTTCCGCTCACTGCTAATACCCGAGAACTCTCCTTAACGTAAAAACATCGACCTGCAGCACGCGTACACAAAGCGTACGATCACGTCCTTTTTTTCCTCTTTTCCTGATCCAACGCGTCGGAACGAGTCAATACTTGACTTACGTATCTACACATATGCAGCTGAGCGTGATATCGTCCTCGGGAATACAATAGAAAATATTTTTCGTGACTAGCTTGAATACGTAGAATCGCCCGTAGCTACAATTTTGAGAAAAGTCCAAATTCCGCCTTACAGGTGTCGAAGAGAAGATCGATTGCAGAATCATTACGGTGCCATAACGGCATTATTTTTTTTAATGACTTTTTATGACAGTCGTAATTGACAGCGATTGCCGGCAATAAAGTGCGAGGCGGCGGGATAGATGGGTCGTAAAAATGCAGGGGACGAGAGGCAAAGCTTGAAAGATTCGGACGGGCCATTCGGGTTACACCCAGCGAGTGCGACCAAATGGAGGCACAGAAGACGGTCTTCGAGCCCGATACAGTAGATTCGAGACTAAGGTTTGGGCTATCGGTGACACGAGGTTATTTCTGCGTTTTTTTTTCTAGTTTTATCGATGCGCGGGCTCCGTATACTCGCTTCTATAAACTGCGATTGATTTTCCGCTGAAAAAACCGGGATTCTCATCTGTTAACGTTAAAATTCGCAGCAATCAAACGTAACTGAAAACGCCATCTATGATGTCGACTGCGAGTTTTGAAAGAAGATTGCTCATTAGTATCCGAAAGGGAATCTCCGTGTACGGGGAAAACCCGTTAAAAAGGTTGTATATTTCACTGTGAGCACTCAGAGTAACTATGACATTGCGCGTCATCGACCAACATTGAGCCCGAAAAGATCAGGACGACCTTGGGCTCGAGAGGCGTTGATCTCCGGCAATGTGTATCATCATTGTGCGTGAAAAAAACCGCGATGATCGCAAATTTCAGAAAGAAAATTTCCGCCCGTCGGGGGGTCTCGAACCCGCACCGTCCAAGTGGCGCCCCGCGACGAGCTCCGACACTCTAACCACTCGACCAAACTGGCTTACGACAAATGCGACTGTTCCAAGCCTTATCGTTCGTGTTTCACGATCGAACGAATAGCCCGGTGGGACGTTTCGATGTTTGCGAACAATTGACAAATCGCTTACGAGGGAACGGAAAATGAAATTACGAGCGTCGTAAAATGGCGAAACTTTCGATCGAATAATTGCGGAAGGGAGAAGATATACCGAGACAAAAAAAAGGAAAGTATCGAAAATGTTTTTAGGGCCACCAGAGTGCTCCTAAGCGGTATCGAATCCACGAAACGTGTCTCGCACAAATGCCAACGGAATATAACCCTAAATCCCGGTGTGCACGGAGTGGCCCACTTTCCTCGATTATTTCGCTGGCCCAATGAACAGTGTAGACGAGAAGTGCAGCAGAATAGCACGAGCATCCACACCGTCGTTTCGAGTCGATGAATTTTCGTTCTCATATGAGCGACCGTGCGGAACAAAATTGTACATACACACAACGACAGCCCTCTCTCGCCTTCACAAGCCCTTGTAGCTCGATGCAATATATGCAGGCAGAACACGTGGAGGGTCGTGAATGTAAAACGAGGCCAGGAAGATACACGCAAACACATACGCGAGACATCGTATGGCCGGTAGGCGGATGAGACCCTTTCGTAATAGCAAAACCGTTCGACGTTTCTCATTGAAATGAATCTACGTAAAACCCTTCGTGAAACCATCTCGAAAGTATGCCACGAGAAGAGACATTTCTGAACACTCGAGAATAATACGTCGTGTAGAAAATATACTCGAGGAACTTGTTACGATTTTTCCCGAATTACTCGCGATTTCTTGATTATTTTTAAACGACAATATGAGAAAAATTCAAGTAGGAAGTTTTCGCGAGTTTCACTTCGTCGTTTTCAGATAAAAGAAAGAATTAGAATCGTGGCAGTTAGTTATCGCGAATTTATGGCGGTGAAGTTTTTGCATCGTTGGAATGCAACGAAGTCTTTTTTTCGATTGCACACATTTTATTTAGTCGATTTGGGCTGTAGACATTAGTCAAATGTTTTCACGGATTCTCATTAGAGATTTGCTACCTCAATTTACCAAAAAGACTTTGAGTGATAATAAAAATGAAGAAAAAATCGTTGCGTTCCAACGATACAAACTTCAACGTCGTGCGAACATTGCAGCAAGACGTAATTAACGATTTTTTTTAAATTGAGGAGATCTTCGAACTTTTTGGGCTCGCAAATAATGAGGCGGAAAGGGTGGAAAATTTAAAGTTTAACTTTTGATTGGACGTATCAACGTTTAGAATAGAAAATCACTGTCTTTAAATAAAGCGTTTAAACGCTTGAACTAATTAATTAATTCATCATTTAATTCGGACCGATCGCAGCGCCATCGGCAATCTTGATCGCTTGTTCAACCCCCGCCTCTCAAGCCACCTGTGTCTCGAATAAACCACTAAAATCTTTTCCGACAAAACCAATTCACCACTCCTAATATGCGAAGCCCTCATTCGCCTCTCCGAATAATTCGAGCCGCGAAATCTGCCATTCCGAGTGATCGATGTTTTCTAACCTACAAAATCGCGGGGCCGCCATTTTCTTGTCCGACAACGTCGCAAGGGATGATTCTTACAAAAAAACAAGCGAGTATCAATCGAAATCAACCAGCGGACACGAATATCGTACTCTGAATGACGTACGTGTAAGATGATAAATAAATAACACGAAGAAAGGCAAATCGGCGTGTAGATACTATTTCGAGAGTGAACAAGGTTGGCCGTCAGGGTACGATTATAGGCGAGCACCGTGCGTCCACGCGTACGATAAAAGCGCGCGGCTCTCGCTTATCACAGTCCCGCAAACTTTTTCCCCGTCTACGATCGCGGAACACAGGATCGTGGAGCGAGGATCCTATCGCGAATTTATTGTACGATCGCGCACGCCTACGTGCGACCACAGGAAACTCGTTACTAAATATCAAAAACCGAACTCGCGACTCGGACACACTAAAGTCGGCCAATACTTTAAGGGGCTACACCAGTGTGACACTTTCAGAAGATCTTGCAAAAATCGACAGTTAAATTTTTAAACGCGTTTTTTTTTTCGAAATGAGATTTTTCAAATTTGCTGACATTGTAACTCGAAGAGCAATTATCCGATTGACTTGAAATTTGAACTGAGTACTCTTGAATATATTTACTCTACAATGACGTAGGCAACTTTCGATTGGATGAAAATTGACGATTTGGCATTGAAAAAAACGACCATTTTATAGGCAAGAAAACAGACGTTTTTTTCATAACTACGCCATTTTGTTAGATTTTGATATTTTTCGATAATCTTACGTCATTGTACAGGAAATACCTTCCAGTTTAACGAAATTTTTTCCCTTTTCGGTTTCAGCTACTCAATCGGCCGGAATCATGTCAGCAGTGGAGGAACTTTTTTTTGCGCCTCCGAAGGCAGCGCATAAGTCGCTCGGATCTCAATATTTTTCTATGAAAAAATTATGTAACATAGATCAAATATAGCCAAATATATTCATAATTTTCCGAAACATATAATTGAGTACTTTTCTTCCAAAAAATTCCCGAAAATCACCAAAATGTTCAGCGTTCACACTGTTATAGCCCCTTAACGCGCGATTGACGGGACAGCGTACTCAGGACGTTGAAGTTTGCATCATTTGCAACGAAACTTCCCTCCCGATATTCTTTCACCTTATTTATATCATTCTGCAAAATCTTTTCTTTCGCAGATTCATTTTCCAGATCTCTGAATGACTATCCGAAAAATAGCCTCAGGGCAATTTCAATGGACGAAATTTAGCAAAAGAAATTCAAACGATTGAGAAATATTCACTTTCCCCACATCCCAACGATGAAAACTTCAATCTCGTGCGTACTTCGCGATTGTTCTTTTCAAACGCTCGGGAAAAATAGCGGAGTAGGTTCAAACTTGTTGAGCGTAGAACAGCGTTGGAAAGTTTTTTTGGTTTCTCTCGGCTTGGAAGTCGATTGCACCGCGGGAGAAAAAAAAACGTCGACGCGCCCGATGTCAAAGTCGAACGAGTACTAAGCTGATACGCGGTCTAGCAGCACACATCGTCGCTCGACCCTACCTATATATATATATATATATATATATATATATATATATATACACATCCGTAGCTGATGACGGAGGAATTCGCCGCGCGTATGCGTGTGCTCGTGCGCTCTTTCGATAAAAATTGAAAAAGCGTTACAACAGTGTAATAATTCGTGAAGCGCGTTCGGCGTGGCGCGTTCGGCGTGGCGCGCAGCGTGTATTTTCCTTTTTTTCTTCAGGTGTGCCATTCGGACGTAATCGCGCGAGCCGCGATATACGTGTGGAATAATACAAAGTGGCTCGTATGTGTACCGTAAAACCGATGCCAACTGTCGCAGCAAAGTTGCCCGGTTGAAATCGTCCCGTGTCGAACTGCACGAGCAACGATGTTTTTCCAACGCCACTGTCGCCCAGCAATATCGTCTGTTGGCAGAGGAGAAAAAGAAAGAGAGAGAATAAAAGATTGAGGCAAGGACAATTTATGGTTGATCGTGGACGACGGTATGATAAATATACGCAAGTATGGCTGGGTATTTTACTGATGTAAAATTGTGCGCTCTGTTTGTACACGAGTTTTTTTTTTCAGACTGGAATTAAACTGGCAGGGTTAAAATAAGATGTGACGATATCCATCGATTTTGGAAATTCTGTCCGTATGAACGAAATTGGCGTGAAAAAGGCTGATGCTTTTTTGCCATTGATACGTGGAAATAGACACGTCGAGAATTTGACTGAAATTTGTTTTATCAGGAGGTAAATGGAACCTGAGAAAATACGATTTTTTTTTGGGCGTTGCAATTAGCTAGTGGTGGGAAAAAGAGGAAGTCGCGTGAATTTTTGTCTGGAAAAAGGTGGGCAGGTTTTCAATTTTTTCTTTTCTACTTGAAACAAATCGGATAAGGTTCCGAACCCCCTCGCTCGAGCTGAAATTTTGCACAAACCTTCCTTTTAATATTTTAAGACAACCCCTTGAGGGATTTTTTGCGACTCGCAATAGTTTTCTAGATATTGAATTTTTGAGTTTTTTTAAGGCTAAGGTTCCGAAGCCCCCACCCCCCCTTCCCCGATCGAGCTGAGATTTTGCACAAAGCTTCCTTTTAATATGTTAACCCTTTGCGGCATAGTGTAACACTGGTGTTACAACTGATGCAATTGAGATTTTGACGATTTAAAATTGTTTTTTAATTAAATATGGCGGTTGTAAATGCCTTTCAAGGTTCCTAGGACTTCAATAACTACGAAAACATACCTATTAAATTTTTCTTTTTCGCGTAGCCCGTGTCATCAATAACGAAAATGCAAAAAACGTGCACGTATAGAAAAATGTATGCATCCAAGGGTTAAGACAACCCCCAAAGAAATTTTCAACGACTCGCAATATAGTTTTCGAGATATTGAATTTTGAAGTTTTTTCGAACCAAAATACCCCACGCACCCAAACACACCCAAACCCGAAAACTATTGCACGTCACCAAACCCCTTTAAGGGTTGTCTTGAAATATTTAAACGAAGGTTTGTGCAAAATTCCAGCTCAATCGGAGGACGGGGGGATTCGGACTCTTACTCAACAAATCATCTGAGATTTAAAAAATCAAACGCATTTTTGCATGAATCTATCTAGCGCTTGGACAAAGGATTTAATATAATAGTGGGAAAAAATGGCCGCAGTCCACAACAAAAAGTGTCGATTTTGGGTGAAAAAAACGCTCTATTTTCATTGATTAAGAAAAACTATGGCTCGAAGAAAAAAATCTTTCCTTAAGGGGAGATATTTTCCAAATTTTCTAAAGCGTTTTTCTCAAAACCACGTTTTTCAAGTCGGTACCCAAAATTTCTCGAAAACCAATTAACTTGAGGTTGAGAATTGACTTGAGGTTTTTTGCGGTTATTCTGTACACCACTATCTGGTACTTGTCGTAGGATTTTTTTTTCCGTTACTTAGTTTTTGTTTTATATGCAAAATAATAACTAATTTTTGACCCAAAAATCACTATTTATGTTCAAACGTCCGCCATTTTTTCATAAATCGATATTTTCAAAATCGGCTATGACAAGTACTAGATTATAGTATCTAATTCAATAATATTTTTGGTTTTTTTTCAGATGATTTTTGAAGAAACGCCAGTGGGTTCCGTATACGCAGATTTTTTTACGACGCTCCAAGGATCAAACAATATCCTTGTATATTTTTGATATTTTTAAATAAAGGAAATTAAACATATTTTTTAATGTATATACTTTTAGATAATTAAAATCCCAATCCGAAATTTCAAATAGTTTTCCTTGAAAAAATTCACAAAAATGACCTTTTTTTCCGGCACCCAGCTGTATATCTCCCCTTCAAGCACGCCTGTTTGATATGTAAAAGAAGCTTGTAAAATTTGAATTTAATCGGTGCAGTAATATTTCAGATATCGTGGTCGCCGATTTTGAAAAACGCATTTTGATAAAAACGCGTTTAAGGAGGAATATACATTTACAATGATAAAAAAATGTCTTTTTTTTCTTTAATGGCGGGGTAAAGTATTAAAATTTTTTTTTTTCATTAAAATTTTTTTTTTAAATGAATGCATAATATATCAAGAATATTGTGTTAAAATTTCAAGTCGATCGGAGTAAAATTGACGAAGTTATGAGTATTTGAGCGTCTATTGCTCCATGCCGTTCTCTTCTCTTCTGCGTTTTTCAAACCGTTTTTCTGAGACTTGTCATATTTGAAGTCCGTGTGCACGATAACTCAAAATCTACTGGACCAATCGCTTTGAAATTTTGCAGATTACTTCTTCACATAATTCACCAGGTATTGTCGAGAGCTTTTTTGTTTTTTAAAAATAATTACTAATTTTTCAACAACAAATTAGCCGATTTTTTTTTTAGCGAAAATCGGGTTTTTGGCTCCCAAGTGCTACGAAAAATCGAAAAATCGAAAAAAAAATCCTCCCGTCATTACCTCGAGAAAAATCTCCTTTAACAAATGCATTTTGATTTTTTTGTTTCAAATGATTCTGTTGCGAGTTACGGTGCACACCGCAAACCAACTTTTTTTCGAGGCGCCTCCGGGGTTTAATTTTCACTCGCTCAATTTTGAATATTTTGCAATGCAAATTTAGGAAAATGTTGTTCAAATGTTACTTTATTATATGTAAATTTTGCAATAAACGAACACTATTCGTTACGCCAAAAAAAAATCTTAAAAACATGCCTTTTTTTCGCCGAATTAACTTTACCCCGCCGTTAAACGATGGATCTATATATGTAGAATATTTTCCCAAAGTTGCAAAGCGAAATTCGAAAAACTTCAAACGTTACAGCCCGTCAAGTCAGTATCGATTATACAAATCTAAATATCTAGGATCACTACCAAATATTTGGTAGTGATTCGAGATATTCAGATTTGTATTTCATTCTAATAGGTGACCTTGAATGACCTTAAACGGCTTTGGCCCCCTGATATTTTTATGCGGCTTGAGGTGCTCCACAAGATTGAAAAAAAAATGTACCATTTCATTAAAAAAAGTGAAGGTGATCTTCACTGTGCGTCAGCGCCTCCACCGAAATAAAAAAAAAATTGGTCGCATTCGATGGCCCCCTTCGCACCGTGCAACTTTTGTCTAGAACATTTTTTTGTGACGTCGATAATTACCGAGTTATTTCGGGTGGCAGAGATAAGAGGGACACCCTGTATAACAAAGAAAATCATGTTGGCCGCCTAATTAGCTTAAATACCCCTATGTGCGTTGATACGTTATGGCCCGGAAATCCATTCCGAAGTTAGACATGAACTGAATTTCCGACATACACACACGAACGCAGCCGAAGGGCAAAAGCAAATAAATATAACTAACGATCGAGCACGTGCTTTATCGTGGGTTCCGCGACGGAAACACGCAGCTCGCGACTATTTTTTGTATGTGACATTACACAGTCCCACGCTTTCTACGTTAACGGAAACCGTGCCGAGCTGCCTACATATTTTTCCCGAAGCGACGATGCGCAAAACTTGTTAAAATTTCGAAGCTGCATTTTTATTGAACATAGCTAGGCAAGGAAAAAATTGGCTGATTTTCGTGTTTTTTTTTTTTTTACAGGAAAGATTTTTCCCCCTCTTTTGGGACTTAGGGTATGTTTCATTGCTACTTTTGGCTGTCACGTGGTATTTTATTTAATAATATTTAAAAATTGCGGATATATGACACTATCTTCTAAAATGCATTTTCAAAACTGGCGTGAAGTATAGCTAAAGATATAATCGACCGATGCAAATGAAATTTGGTATAAATCTTTCTAAACTTATTGTCTAAAATATGACCCTAAATGTTATTGAAAACTTTTTAAAAGTATTTTTGATTCTAAAATGTAGCCATTTTTTGTTCTAAAGCGTACCATTCCATCGTTTTTTAAAAAGTTCTCACTTTTTCTTCGTTTATATTCTGCGTATGAGCGTTAGAGATAGAAAAATCTTCGTTGGCTTTTGTCGGATTAATCCTGAAACCTAATCCTGAAGAAATTATTCCTTTAAAGAAAAATCACGATAGTCAGCAATTTTTGCCTGGCCTGAAGGTGTCTTCCCCCTTAAGGTATACCTTTTACGAACCCGAATATTTAACATTTAATTTATTTTTGTCTATAACATAGTGAAAATACATTTTATCAGTGTACTGATAACATTTAAAAACCAAGTTACTGAACTTTTGACGAAAAATTACGGCTGTAAAAATCGTCCTATATAAATAGGATGATTTTTAAAGCCTCCATCTCTGAGCATTTTGAAGCCTAAAATACTAAATGGTATTAATTACCATTAACGCGTCATCAGTTAGTATTTTAAAGCCTAAATCATTTTAGGCTTTAAATCATTTAGTATTTTAAAGCCTAAATTACTATTTTACCAATACTAAATGATGACGCGTTAATTACGCGTTACTACTAATACTGAATCATTTAGGCTTTAAAATCATTTAGTATTTCAAAGACTAAATTACTAAATGATATTAATTATCATTACCACGCGCCATCACCTTACGGAGACGACACGCTGACCACATTTCTATCTAATAATTTATACACCAAATAACTCTAGATGCCTGATATAAACTGCTCACGCGTGTAGAAAATTCTAAAGATTCCGTAACGAGATACTGGCAGAAAAATTCTATTGATATGAACTAATCGCGGCTATTTGACTTTTGTTTATTTGAATCAACTAGATTTTTCGTAGTATCAAATTTTTCCTATTGCGTTCAATTATTCAAATTATTTACTTTCAATATATTTATTTATTCAAATCAAAATATATTCAATATCGTTCAATAACTAAATATTCTATGTAATCCTAATAAATCTGTGATTCGGTTTCATTTGCTCACAAAACAATTTACTTGAATCCACTAAATGGATCCATTTGATTTTTTTTTAAATTTAAATTAAATAGAATTTTCGTAGAGTCAACGATGTTTCTATTTGATTGAATGGTCTGTCTTTATTGCAACACACATATCAAAGAGGTGTGGGGGTAGCGAGAGAGAGGAATGATATATATATATATATATATATATATATATATATATATATATAATGTTAGAAAAATATATAGCATGTTATTCGATAAAACTCTAATTATTACAACGATATTAACTAATTGATATAGATTATGTGATACAGTGAATAATTATAGGAATTCATTTGGTCTCTTAGCCATATCTGCGACTAAGATGATACAAGCACTCGGTAGCATAGGGGTGTAGCATGAGTAGTAGGTTCTAGGTTCGATTCCGATATAGGTGAAATATTTTCTTCGATAGATATCATCCCAAACGGCCAGGGAATGACGAATTACGATAAAAAATGGTTGTCTTAAAACCCTCAATTAACCTTTCGAGTGCACACCTCCGCCGCCAACCTATAAGTGCATCTTGGGTCAATCTGACCCAAGGCGTTTTTCAAATCATTGTATTCCGGTAAATATACATTTTTTGTTTCTTTTTTTTTTGTAGAGACGTTTTTTGTAGTAAATTATTCATATTTAATGGCCCTAAATTTATGTTTCGACGGAAACGAAAATTAAATGCCAAAACATTCGTTCAAAGTGGGGCATACGTTGAAAAATACGTACTTACACGAAAAAAATCACTGAGTCAAAACGACCCAGTGTCCACTCGAAGGGTTGAGTACATCATTTTATTTTGGATTTATGAAATATTTTATGTATATAGTACACTTAGATTTACAGTGTACATTTAAGCAAATAGAGATTTAGTTGAATCGATTATTTATTTATTCAATTTGAATATATTCAATATTTAAAACGAACAGCTGAAACAAAAAAAATATCTTTGAAACAAATAAAATCGTAGTAGGCCGTGAGCCAAGGAGAGATCTATTTGATTTAAATACATCCTATTCAAATTAGATATTTATTTTTGGCAGTGCAATAAAAGCAAGGGAATACCCAATTAAAAAAAAAACATTAATGATAAAACTCAGAAAAACGTGACTCGCAGAGGAATTTTCGAAACCGCGACTTTTTACAGAAAATATAAATGTGTCTAAATATACTAAATTTGCGCGAAATTTTGTATTCCAGTTGTGTATAATAATTGATCGTGCTTTATTTTTATAAAGCGCCACGGTCATTTACCAAAGATGCAGAGGAGCCCATCTCACGCCCCCACAAAATACGACCCTTCGCGAAAGGAATACCTTAAAGTTCATCATAAAGGACAGAAACCATGCACGCCTTATGGCTCTTCCTCTCTCCCTCGCTTTCATCAATATATCCTACAGCTCTCTCTTTTACTCTCTCCCTTTTATCTGTCATGTACAGCGCTCTCTCTCTCTCTCTCTCTCTCTCTCTCTCTCTCTCTCTCTCTCTCTCTCTCCCCCTTCTCTTTCGCCCCAGCAGATCAACTGTTGCGTGTGCGCCTTCCTCTTCACGCGGAACAAATATACTCCTCTCACCACACAACAGTAAAAAAGAGAGGGGGCGGACAGGAGAAAAGCGGAGTAATATTCTATGCAAGGATATTTTCCTCTATACGGACCTTTCTTCTCTGAGCCTTGCTGCTCATTCGACTGGAACTTTTTTTCGTGGATGCCATTTATGGCGACTATCAACTATTTTTTCCCCCAGAATAACTACATGATCTTGAACGTTGCATCGTTGGAACGCAAATATTTTTTTTTCTTCTTTAAATGCGTAGACTTCTGTTTGGCACATTTAGGCTACGGAAATCACTAAAACGTTTCTTAGGAATCCTTATTCGAGATCCGCGCAAAAATAAATATTTTTGATAATAATGAAAATCAAGAAATAAAAAACGAATTCTGGTTGTATTCCAGCAATGTGAACTTCGAGACCATATAACTTTATAGTTCTATTGGGAAAAAAAACAAAAGCTATTTCAATTTGATCTTCGTTATACTGAAATAATACTATTGTTATCCCAATATAACGTCGAATCGGAATCGCCTCTTTTTAAATAACAAACAATAACAACCATTATTACAATAATTATTATTACAATAACAATTAAATTCATTGTTGTTATTGTTATTTAACGTTATTTTCTATTATTAATAACAATAACGACAACGATAAAAATAATTGTTATTACAATAATTATTATCGTAATAACAAATTCATTTTTATTATTGTTATTTATTGTTATTATTATTATTATTATTAACAATAACAACAGCAATAAAAATAATTGTTATTACAATAATTATTATCTTACTAACAACTGTTGTCATTGTTGTTAAAACAAGGCTATTTCAATTTGATCGCTGTTTTATTGTTATTTTCATAGCTATAATTATTGCCATAATTGTTTAATAGCATTGTTGTTATTAATTCGTTATGTAAAAGTTATTAGAGTAATGGGAATGTTAACACTTTTAGTGTATCACAATAATAATTGTTGTTATTGTTATTGTAATAGCAACTGTTTCCGTTGTCGTTGATATTGTTATTAAAAAAGGCTGTTTGGCTTTAAACGTTGTTTTATTGTTATTATTATTGTAATTATTATAGCTATTATTATTGCAGATTGTTATAATAATAATAATGGGAATAGTAAAACAATAAGTACCTTGTGTGCAAATGTTTCGTCCTTTTTTTGTGAGTCTGCTCCCTTACCGATCGAGTACGCCGTACTCGTCGACCGAGCGTCGTGGTCGTTATCGTCGTCATTGTATCGTGGCAACAAGGACGAATAACCGCCGTCAAATCGGCTGTTCCGCAAAAGTTCGGCCGGTGGCGTATAATCCCTATAACCTGTTGGCGAAGGATCCAATTTTTCTCTGTAATTTTCTAGTGTCTCGCGACCAGCGGAGCTTCCGTTATAAGCGACATTCGCGGTCGTAAGAAGATGAGGATCGTGAACGTTTCGCAATTGGCGAACTTCCCCGGGCTCGAATACGTCGTCGAAAGACGCGCTATCGACACTTGCACCGCGACCGACACGTCTCATTATCTATATATGTACATACAGGCGCGTTAATGACAATTACAATTAGCAAGCAAGTCGGCGAATGGCAGGTCTCTACGGGCGATGAAGACGTGAGGATGGGATAAAAATGAGTTATGTGCGGTGGAGAAAGCTTGTTGATTGTTTTCAGAAATATGGATACACATGGACATGCACTTTCTCGCAATGTCACACACACGACGCGTCTTTTCGATCGATGATACGAGCCACGACATTGAACTACGAATGTTTAAGTAAACACTTTGCACTTGCGATTGAGATATGAACGTACGCTGTGGATGGGGCTAAGATATTCGAAAAAGGTATATTTATATTGTATGTATACACTGAGAAAACAATATATTTCTATGTACCAGGATTTGTTAACTATTAATATATGGTAAAGTTGGATATGACGAAATAAATATCTTCTTACAGTTAATGAATCATTCATTTGAGCCTCTGGATTGTCACAAATGAAGATTTCGTAATAGTTGAGAAATTGGTATTTTAATGGAACATACCCGTTCTTAACAGCCAATAGGTATATAGTTGGTCTAACCCAATGCTTCGTGTTAACCCCTTGACTGTGAGTGACACGCATAGGGGCAAAAAAGACGTGCCATTTTTGTGTCATGACACGTACAGGGGCATTTGAAAAACAACCTATTTCTACTGCATCGATTCGATTGTAATTTGGTACATCATGGTTTTTGGGGCCGCTGAATTTGAATTTGACATCAGATTTCCAAAATTCAAAATGGCGGATCCAATATGGCGGACGCAAATTCGAAAAATGGTTTGATTTCGACGAAAGTGAGTAACTCATGGTTTTCGGAGTCGCTGAATTCGAATTTGAAATCAGATTTCCAAAATTCAAAATGGCGGATGCAATATGGCGGACGCAAATTCGAAAAATGGTTTCATTTCGACGAAAGTGAGTACCTCGTGGTTTTCGGCGTCGCTGAATTCGAATTTGAAATCAGATTGTCGAAATTCAGAATGGCGGATCCAATATGGTGGACGCAAATTTGGAAAGTAGTTGGATTTTGACAGAAAATTGTATCTCTAGATGTGTATGGTTGCGAATTTCGAATTTGGATTCTGACTCCAAGTATGTGAAGCTCGGATACAATATAATGAATAAAAGTTTGGCAAATCAAGTATGAAAAACTATTCATAATAACAAATGTAAAAGAATACTTTTTTGGCGTTATATCCCGCTCTTAGCCGAACCCAGAGTCACGAATCGAAGACGTGGCGGTTGTTGACTCCATTTTGTTTTTTCGTGCTTTTTTTATTGTTTTTTTTTGTATTTTTAATTCCTTTGCTTTTAATAATTTAATTTTTTTGTGCCTTTTGTATGTTGATTTTTGTGTTTTTTGTATTTTCAAAATTTTTCATTGTAATTTATTTAAAATTACTTTTTGCATTCTTTGAATTTCCTTCTTTTTTAATTCTTGGAATTTGAATAAAAAATTTCTTCCTTTTGTACTTTGAATTTTTTATTGATTTTTTTCATTTTATTCTTTTAGTTGTTTTCTGTATCGATTGGTTTTCGTTCATTTTTTGTATTCTTAAAATATTGAATTTTCAAAAACCGATTTCAGATTCGGATTCAGCGTTCCAAAAACCATAAGGTAATCACTTTCGTCGAAATGGAACCATCTTTCGTATTTGCGTCCGCCATATTGAATCCGCCATTTTGAATTGTCAAAAACCGATTTCAGATTCGGATTTAGCGACCCCATAAACCTTATGGTACTCACTTTCGTCGAAATGAAACCATTTTTCAAATTAGCGTCCGCCATTTTGAATTTTGGAAATCTGATATCAAATTCGAAGTCAGCGATCCCAAAAACCTTTATACTTAGACTTTAAAGCAAATCTATGAAAAAAAATTTCCAACACAAAAAAGGCACGAAAATCTCATTTTCACCTCACTGCGAAAGGGTTAATATATTAGGTGTTGGAATTAATTTGTAGCGTTTTACAAGAGATGGCGTAGGTAGTACAGTATTTCGTTGTTACCAACAGTAAAGTATTCATCGTGAAACAACAATCATTGAATGGCATTTGCTGGACATAACCTCTTTTTGAATCGTAAATAACAACACTTTATAATTTATTGAATATGTCAACATTGGTGTCGAATAAAGTGTTTTTGCGGGGAGTTTTACTTCCCGCTTTTTTCCCGGTTTTTTGCATCGAATTGTCAGTGGTGATGAAAAATGGATCCATTACGACAATCCGAAGCGCAGAAAGTCATGGGTTGAGCCCGGCCAACCATCAACATCAGTGGCAAAACCAAATATCCATGGGTCTAAGCTCCTGCTCTGTATTTGGTGGAATCAGGGGGGGGGGGTGTGGTTTATTATGAACTGCTGAAACCGAATGAAGCCACAACTGGGGATTGCTACCGACTACAATTCATGCGCTTGAGCCGTGCATTGAAAGAAAAACGGCCGGAATACTCCGAAAGACACGACAAAGTCATTTTGCTGCACGACAATGCTCGCCCGTGGGTCGCAAAACCGGTACAAACATATCTGGAAACACTTAAATGGAAAATCCTACCCCACCCGCCGTATTCTCCAGATATTGCTCCTTCTTATTACCATTTGTTTCGTTCGACGGCTCATAACCTGTCTGGGCAGAAGTTCACTTCTTACGAAGATTGTCAAAAATGGGTCGATTCGTGGATTGCATCTAAAGACGAGGTGTTCTTCCGACACGGTGTTCGTACCCTGCCCGAAACATGGTCGAAAGTAGTAGAAAGCGAGGGGCAATACCTTCATTAATATGTTTTTTTATTTTTATTAAAAATAAATATTTTTTTCCATTAAAAAAACGCTACGAATTAATTCCAAGTCCTAATACTATAAATACTTGTTTCCTATAACTGAGGCGTTTATTCAATGAGATCAGTGGAAAAGTTGTCCCAGATGTAAAGGATAGTTGAGTGAGCGATATTTTATATTCGCACAAGTCAAGATTCGTGTATAGTTACCAAATGAATATTTGGACAAAGTCATTAATTGATTGTCGGCCGATGAATGTGCAGTTGAATCAACGTAGCACTATAGTGCTAGGTGGGCAAGTGTACAAGGAACAACTCTCATAGAAAATAAGTGTTGTTCCTTGCTACTTGTTGAGGACAAATCGTTGGACAACGATTCGACGTCTACAAGTAGCAAGCTCGTTAATCGGAAGACAACAAAGATGGTAGCATCAATAGGTCGTAGAAGAAGAAACAACTCGCATAGAAAATATGCGGTCGACCGGTCCCGCGGTCGACGTCTTGGCCACCCCTGTTCTAATGCATAATTTAATATTCTCTATATATACAGTACTACCTCTCTAAGAGAGCCCTCGCTAAGAGAGAATTTCCCCGCCGTTCCGCTTGAGCGCATTTTATGGCTTCCCCCACCTAGCTCGAGCTGTCCAGTGTACCCGAGGCCTCTCGAGTTTGTCGCGGACAACTCCATAAGAGATCGCGAGTGATTTCAGAAAATCGCACGTCGCACGATTGTCAAATGGATAATATTCCTTTGTATAATAATATATACGCTTAAGCCGTAAAGTCGGAGAAAAAAACATGCACCATAATTAAATTTCAAGTAGTAATTTAATGCAAGTAAAATATATTTTAATAGACATTAACACAGCATAGAATATTATTGATATTCATAAAAATTATCGAGGCTACATTATACTAGAGATATGTTTATGAGTAGTAGTAATAAATGCAAATATCGTACAGCATATACAATATGTATGTATCATAACATATATACTATACATCAGAGTATAGAGTCCTGTTGACGTCCGCAAGAATCGTAGAGACGGCTTCATTTTCGTGATCAGCTGGCGCTCTCTTATCGAGTTCGAGTGGAGAAACACATACACTCTACCACATGCGCGATTTTCGAGCACGTTAACCTAGCGGTGGGGGAAGGCTTCGGCGACGAATTTCTCGAGAATTTCTTCCCCTAACCGCCCTAGACCGCTCTCTTAGAGAGGTAGTACTGTACTTGCGATAGTTTCCTAAAGATTTGGCAGTACCCACAAAACAAGCAAATCGTCAATTGACGCCATCAGCGCAGAGAATAAATTTACGTTTTGACGGTCACAAACTGATATCCTCTAGGTAAGTGGACATACGGTCACATACAGTCTCCAGTGTACCTCGATCGTAAATCGTCGCGCCTGCGCACGAACGAGCTTGTGCGACAAAGGCCCATGGTAGCGTACAAAGTAAACGGTCTTGCCAAATTCACGATACTTATTTCAAGTACAGATTTGTTAACTATTAACAAATCATTATTTCAGACGAGTCGTCGATTTTTTAACAGTCATTTGCTAACTATTAACAGGGCTATATTTGATTTAACTGAGGATTTTTTCATTAATACCAAATATTCATTTTGTAATATGTGTATGACTGCTATCTCAAAGAACTGCTGGGCCAACATGTTAAATACGGATTCATTAATAGTTAATAAATCCTTATTTGCGTTAAATAGAGAAATTGTCGCGTCAACTGTGTGACGCTTGTGGCTCGAATGCGGCCGAGATAGTCGTTTTGAATTAAGATCAGTTAATTGTTGTAACATGTTCGTTTGCATTGATCACAGGATAGTCGCGGCAACTATACGTTAACGGCCTTGAATCTACATATATGAATTGTGAACAAATCTCTACTCCTTTGAACTGTATTATCATATCACAATTTCAACTCGTTATTTGGTGACCATGAACATCTACTGAGTTGAGAGAAATAAAAGTGATCAAATAAATCATTGTTTTCAAAGAAATACTATGGCTATAAAATGTTGTCATGAGAACACGTATATTTCTTAACGACTAACACATTTTGTAACAGTTGATGAATATTTGAATAAAGGTGCCAACTAAGTGTATTTCTTTACTATAAATAAACTGTTTTCTCAGTGTAGGGGGTCTCAAGATGATCTGACATCTTAATTAGTTAGTTAAACGTATTATTTACTTGAAAAGTACGACTATTTTTATTTTAATATAAGGTACAAGCATGGAGGTTATGTGTGGAACACAACATCCGATGAATAGCCGCCTCGTCCCTGTTTGCAAACGTTCACTCTTTTGACGAAATGTTCAATAACATTTTGGCATAATTCCAGACTAATTTCATTAATGGTGCGTCCAATTGCTTCATTGAGCTCCGGAATGGTGTGTGGACCATTGGCATACACTTTTCCTCTCAGAAAAGCTCAAACAAAGAAGTCCAATGGCGTCAAATCGCACGATCTTGGTGGCCAATTCACATCGCCGCGGCGCGAGATAACACGACCATGAAACTTCGTCTGCAATAACTATGCAGTAACAATGCAGCAAATAACAATTTCTATGCGTTGCTCGATCGGGTAATTCTCCATGACTAAACCTCAATACTTCCTGATGCCAGTTTTTAGCGATTAGTACTCTATGTTCGCCAGAAAAAAAATGGCGCGCAATTAAAAATGTCAGGTCATTTTGAGACACTCTTTATATACGGATCAATGTCGCTTTGATGTTCCAAAGATCGATGTTTTGAGTATTGTTATGACAGAAAACGCGTAACTTCGCCCGCAACCGTGCCGATCAATCAAGTAAAACGTAACTTTTCGGCGAACTAACGCAGTCAGCCATGTATTTGTCATAAGTTTCAAAAAACGACGTTTTTTTTTAACTTATGACAAACGTGTGCGTGTGCGTGTGTGTGTGTGTACTATCGATCAAAAATGTTCGATCACTTGATAATTCCTAAATTATATCACAATAAGAGAATCCCCTTTATTTCTTATTTTACGAAGATACTAAATACCTCTATAATGATAATCTAGAATAATATTAATTATATTACTCTAATATAATTAATTAATTTGGGATTGAATATTTAACTGAGTGCTTTATTTAACAAAATTAATAACAGTATTTACTAAAATAAAATTTTGTTATTTGTTAAGGGAATAACATTCAAAGTGATCGAAAACTTTTGACCGCTACTTTATGTATGTATATGTATGTATGTATATGTGTATATACTGTGCGCTATTAAAACTTGGCATAAAAACATGGCCGCCTTTTCGTAAATCGACAAAAAGTGACGTTCTGCTGTATCGGAACGATTGCCGCCAAAATTACGCGTTTTATCCTATTACAGAACTCAAAATATCCATCTTTGGACCACAAAAGCAATATTTATTTATTTATTTAGGGAATACTGGATTTTCTTCACTTTGGAAACGGAAACCATCGGAAGGGGTATCGCGAATTATACTCGAGCACAAAAATCGCGTTGACTCGTGTAAGTTGTACCGTCGGGTCGAGTAATTTGTTTGGCAGTTGCTTATTTTTACGTGATCCACAAATATACGTGTATTTAAATATATATATATATATATATATATATAAATATTTCGTTCGTACGTTCGTGCGTATGATGAAAAAGCAGTTCGTGTGATGTGTACCAAATCGCTTAAGCTAAAATACTCGTAATTCTATTTCGAACGATTCACATGAGCGATGCAAAGACGAAGGAGAAAGCAAAAAAATGAGATTTCGCTGCACACATACCTCTAGCTGTTTCAATTTACACGGATTTTTCCCACCAAACCTACGAAGGTTTTCCTCGTTGCGCCGTTGGGCGTATATGAGCTATCGATTGCTCCGAGCATGGCTCGACGATACGACGTTCTCACACCACACACACCGTGAAACTGTCAAGCGTACGCGTATTCTTGCGATAAAGCTTTGAAAAAATAATCTTCGGCTTACACATCCGACGTACGATTAATAACAAGCGAAAGTGACGCTGGGTCGCGTACAATACAGGACGAGATATGGAAATTGATCAGAAACACGAGAGCAACGGAGTTGTGACGGCGCGCCTTTTACAGCGCTCTCGCTCGGACCAGCAGCGCCCTCGCGCTGCGAGCGTTTGCGGAAACGCGAGCGTGCAGTACGCGGGAAGCTGGTACACGCGCGATGATCGATAAAGAAACGCGAATAGCACGAGGTGATACCGCGGACGAGAGAATGCATGTGTATGTGTGTGTGTATGGTCGAGAATTTAGGGAAATGCTACGAGCGCTTTCCTGTACGCGCGCATCTAGCACTGATAACGGAGAGACGCGCGAGGGCGAAACAATCGCGTGACGCGAAGCTTCGACTAATCAGCGAAAGATGGCGGCTCTGCGTGTCCATCCTCCGCGTTCTACCAGGCTTATATCGTACGCGCGTCTTCCGCTTCTTCACGTAGATGAGTTTATTACCGTATATTACTGGGACAGATAATTCTATACAATTTGTAGGTCTTTACATGGACGCAACGATGTCGTCGAGAAATTGACATTACAGCTTGGCGCTCAACGTTGCTGCAACGACACGCGATCGTCGAGATCGCATCTTCGAGGGACGATCGAGCGGTTCATCGAACAATGTTACGTCTAATTGTTTGTAAACACAGAATCGTTCAATAAAATTCCAAATTCGAAGTTTGATGAAGGACCATCGTTTTAAAAAAAGATATTGAAATCGGTGCAATTTTGCACAGTTGCCTGTGGAAAGTCGTGAATTACGCTCAATATTTTAGCGTCAATGACCGCAGGTTTATGCGTCTGAGAGAGATATATTAACTGCAGCTATGTTCACGTTTTTTCATGCGACCTGCGCCGAAGAGCTCTGATCTCAATATGTTTTCTCGAAATAACGTATCGACGTCAAAAAGTGAGTATCCTTCATCGGCGAAACGCTCGATTCTCAAACGGTAATGAAATTGAGAAAAAGCTTATTTCCGCGCACCGTTGCGACCGAACGCAGTGAAAATTCGAGCTCGGTCCCGTCCGACACCGTATTACGTATATATGCAGAATTTCATTCTAATAACCGTGCATCGGTTTAAACGTGTAAGAAAAACGAACCAAGCAAAAAACATCGTTTCACTTGCAAATACCACAACTGGAGGAATAGTTAACTGAATAAAAAGAAAACTTAAGTGGTTAAGTAGCTATTTAACTAGTAAACTAGCGATAGTTAATTGGGGAAACTATTAGTTTCAATAGTTTTCCCTAGTTTGTAGGGAAATGAGTTTTTCCCTACTTCGCAGGTAAACGAGTTTTTCTCTAGTTTGTAGGGAAACGGGTTTGTCCCTAGTTTGTTGCGAATTAGCTTTTCCCTAGTTTGCGGGAGAATAGTTTTCACCTAGTTTACAGAAAAACTGGTTTTCCCCTAGCTTTCCCCTGCGGTTGCGGGAAAACTTGTTTTCCCCTGGTTTTATGGGAAAACTAGATTTCCCCTAGTTTTGCGGGGAAACTAGTTTCCCCCAGTTTTGCGGGGGAACTAGTTTTCCCTAGTTTTGCGGGGAAACTAGTTTTGCGGGGAAACTAGTTTTGCGGGGAGACTAGTTTTCCCTAGTTTTGCGGGGAAACTAGTTTTCCCTAGTTTTGCGGGGAAACTAGTTTTTCGTAGTCTATATGTCTCCTAGTATAAGGGAAAACTAGTTTTTCCCTAGTTTAAAGAGAAACTAGTTTTCCCTAGTTCATAGGGCCATGCCGGTTCCCCTCGTTTACATGAAAACTAGTTTTCCCCAACTTTAGCAGTCAAGTAGCCATTCAAATATGAAACTAGGGATATATTAACCTACATTCCCCCGGTATATCAGTTAAATAGTGATAAATAGTAAACAAAAGATCTAGTGAACTAAGTTTCCTTAGTTTATTAGTTAAATACTAAAAAGTAGTAAACAAGGGATCTATCAAACTAAGTTTCCCTAGTTTATAAGTAAAAGTTATGAATATTGAACCACAGATCTAGTTAACTAGGATTACAATCGAATGAAAACTAGGGTTATAGTGTAACATAAGTTTACGTAGCATAATTCGGGTTTGTACATTGAAAAAAATATGTGACTCAACGTCAGTGAACATGATGTGCGTATATCCAAACATTTATAGTCACATAAATTCCGAAGTGTCAAAACATCGATCCGACGTGGCAAATCGGTAAAGCGGCTAGAGACATCCGAAAGTGAGTCAGTTTTGCCAGGGACAACGTGAACGGAGGAGAAATATGCTAGCGCGTGAGCGGCGCTTGTATCAGGCGAACATGATCCCCGTCCGCAACGAACGCGTCACCCGGCCAATCCCCCACTTCGCTTCCCTCGTATATACCGGGGTACATAAATACACTGTGAATTTTCAGGAGGCGGTCACTGATCGCGGTTAACCCCGTTATTGGCCGGGTCAATGAACCTATACTTGAAAAAGCCACGGATTAGACCTTTCCGGATTGTCTGGGTGTCAAACGCACTCCTTGTCGTATTTTTGTGATAGACTTCGCGTACTTGTACGCCGCTTATATCTAGCAATAGCTTTGGCCTGCGGCTCCGCGCGCGTCTATGTCGGACATGTATTTTAAGGTCCTATTGTATACTAAAGCTCCGGTATCAAGACACGTTTTCTGGACCTTTGAAAAGTCACGTTTTCTATTGATGATAAAGAAAGATTTTCCAGAGTTTGAAGGTCGTAGTCGTATAATTAGGAAAGAGACAATGGAAACTGAGTTAGATAATGATTGAAGCTAGCGAAGTTGTCTTACATTGAGTATTCAATGAAGAGCTTCCGGTTTCGAACGAAACAAAGAGCGCGGAGATCCTGGAGGCGCCTATTTTCACATACGGGTAATTTGGGAAACAAGCTTCAGCCGTTTTCGCGAGAAGTGTACTCAACCTCTATCCTTAGGCCTAGAAAAGGAAAGGCTGGGGTGGAGATAGATGTACTAAGATTAGATCAACGCCATCAATCCACATATAAAAATATTAATATCTCCGTAACGAAAAAGTATATACGGTACTGAGAGAGTGTTCTAATATTGACTTAGGAAGACCAAAACGTAGAAGAAAACTGAAAGTATTTGTTATTTTTGAGACATTGGGTTACTGTTACGAAAATAGTATGTGTAAAGTAGTTAAAAGTTAGTTTTGAAATTCAGTTCTAGTACTAGGACATTGGTTTGTAGTTCCAATGGGGTGATTCGAGAACTGGGGATGGGTAAGTTCATGATTTCGATTTAAAAATAGTACGCCGAGCTTCGGGAGGTTATACAAGATGAAAGACTTTTGAAAGTGGCAGATAATCCACTAAGCATCGTATTCCAACCCTAGCAGCTTAATTTCAGCCTGTAAGAAACGAATATACAAACCCTACGGTCTTATAACTTTAGTAAGATAACGAAACACACGAACACGTGGTATAATCATATTCTTCTAGTCTTTCGTCTATCGGTTCGAGCTAAGAGTGGAGCCACACACGCTTTTGCAAACCATAGCATAACGTACTTAACCTACAAAGTGGCTCCAGAATTGAGCCGAGCACACACGCTCTTGCATAGCAAAACATAACGTAGCATAAAATGTTTCGACCAATCGCGTAGATCAATGAGCGTACAAATATACCTATATTGTACTGACGTAACTTTTCAAAAAGCGCTACGCGATTGGCCGAAACATCTTATGCTACGTTATGTTATGCTATGCAAGAGCGTGTGTGATCGGCTCAATTTCGGAGCGGCTTTGTAGGTTAAGTTGCAAAGGCACCTTGTCCTGTTGGGCTTCAGACTCCCATTTACGCTCTTTCCCATTTAATCGTTCACAACTGGCATCAAGAAGTATTGAGGTTTAGTTATGGAGAATTACGCGATCGGGCAACGCATAAAAATTGTTTTTTGCTACATTTTTACTGCACATTTGGTGCAGAAGAAGTTTCATGGTCGTTATCTCGCGCCGCGACGATGTGAATTGGCTACCAAGATCGTGCGATTTGGCGCCACTGGACTTCTTTCTATGGGGTTTTCTGACAGGACAAGTGTATGCCGATGATCCACAGACCATTCCGGAGCTCAATGAAGCAATTGGACGCACCATTAATGAAATAAGTCCGCATTTATGGCAAAATGTTATTGAAAATTTCGTCAAATGAGTGAACGTTTGCAAACAGGGACGAGGCGCCCATTTATCGGATATTGTGTTCCGCACATAACCTCTATGTTTGTACCTTATATTAAAATAAAAAATATTCGTTCTCTTCAAGTAAATAACACGTTTTATCAACAAATAAAAATGACAGGTTATTTTGAGACGCCTTTTAGAACTGAAATTTCGTTTCGTTGAAGGTTTAGTTCGAAACCGTCAAAACGGTCTCGGGTGATGGAATCGGGCATGGTAATTTATAATCCACAAATTGCCGCAAAACATTTGTTCGATTAGGAATTATGTTGTTCGCAAACAGGTCGCGAAGAGCAGGCCCTTGACGGATGTGCGAAGTTTTGGTTTTTGGTTTGGTTTCAAAAAGGTAGTTTATTTCGTTGTTTTATCATTATACATCTGTAAGTAATAAACATCCTTATCCAACTTACTCGCTAATATTTACGTGCGAAGTTTTCGGCGTTGCAGTGCTGTCTATGAACGCGTTAAGGTCTTACACCTAGTTGACATTTAAAAAAAAATCGATTTAAATTAAAAAGTCGATTTTTGGTTTTCGACGGATTCGCAAAATTCAACATTTCAAAAATATTCTCTGAATTTTTCCAGTCGGTCCGTTCAAAATTAAGGGGGTTATGGGCGTTCAGAGGTACGTTTGCGCGAACCGACGAACTTGAAATGCATTTTTCTCAAAATAACTATTTTAAGATGAATTTCAAATTTTGCAAGCTTCTCTTACATTATGAAAAAGCAGTGCTTGAACGAAGAAATTTTTAGTCGATGCATTTTTTTTATCAACGGAAATAGAGCGTTTTGTCACCGAAAATCTATATTTTCACATTTGACTGCGACCATTTTTCGAAAATCTATATTTTATCAAAACCTCCGTCCGAATTAAATGCGTTCGATTTTTTATTTCGGATGATTTGTTTCCGAGCATCAGTGGTCACCGCGAAAGACGTTTTTCAAACAGCGGTTTGCACAAATCACTGTATCTACCACGTTTCTAAATATCTTAATTGTTCCCCAATTAATTGAAGTCCCAATTGATTCCTGAGTTCCAACGTACACCCTTGCGGGTTCATTTCTCAATATTTTTCAATACAAAAATTGTAAAAGATACTCAAAACCATACTCTTCAATGTAAAAATAAAAAATAAAATTAAACCTGCACTTGTTTTCCCAGAGAGAATTGACGAAAATTCGTTTTTTTTTTCCGGCCACGAGCTAGGTGTAAGCCGTTAAGGGGTAAGGCCACTGTAAATTTTTTGAAAAATCGATTTTTTTTTATTGGCTTAAAAAATAGTTTAAACCCTCTAGAATAAGAAAAAAAAGGTCCTGTGCGACCCAAACAAACCCAAACAAACCCAAACAAACTATTCGCAAAACTTTAAACGCGTTTTTCTCGAAACATGGTTTTTCAAAATGGCACGCAGCATAACTCGAACAATTTTCATTTTTTTTACTTGAAATTTTAACCAGATGTGAACATTTACATTATCTTGAGAATGTCGATCGGAATTTTCAAGAACTTTATTTATTGATTTTTTATTAACAAAAAACTTGCCGTTTTTTTCGTCAAAAATCAATTTTTTTTTTCAAACGCACGCCAAATCCACAAAAATTGATACTTTTTAAAATCCGATCGACATTGTCTAGCTATAGCCCTCTAGATTAATGGTTTTTTTTTTGTTCTAGATTCAAAAGTGCACCAGTGGTGCTGCGTGCCGCGGAGCCCTGGAAGCAAAACATGTCCCGGGAAGATAGCTGTGGAACCGCCATTTTGTTTTTTTTTTTACTGTAAAAAAATTTTATAATAAAGTTTAATGTATGCCCGATAACACCATTAAAAGTTTTTTTTCAAATACCTTCAATTTCGGGAGCAAAAAATTAGTGAAAAAACCTTTTTTTTTGGGCCGTTACAGTGGCCTTACCCCTTAAGGCGAAGAAGAAGCTGTACCACGTGACATGACTGCGAACGAAATTTGCTAAAAACTCAGAAATTACAGGCAAAATACCTCTCACAGTTTTATTGTCTGTAGAGATAGGATTTACCGATTTACAGCCAGACCGTGCCGTATTATTAGTCAAATTTTGTTAACGGGGTATTCTCTCTCTGGAAGCCCAATTTATAGGGCCAGAATGATCCTTTTTTTTCTAGCAACACACTGGTTGGAAAAAATTATTTTTTTTCCAGTATGTTGTATACATGTTTGTGGTTACAATGTAATTTGTTCGGAAGAAAATCTTTCAAAGTGTTCGTGGTGCTGCCGTTGGCGTTGCAGTCCTCCAGCAGCGTGGCCCGAAACGGCGGAATCTCTACTAGGCTCAAATGTAAGCCGAAACGAAAACAAACATGTTTTCTTCAAATATATCCAACTGGCTATGGATTCACGATCCACTTTTCGAAATTTCGAAAAATTACAGCTTTTCCAAAGAAAACCTCATTATTCTCTTGATAAACAGCACGCTGAAGTCATTATTATTAAGGGAGCTTTCCAGTGTGAAATTTTCAAAAAATCGATTTTGTTTTTTTTTTGCTTTATCGAATAGTATACACGCTTCCCATCGCTTCTTTGGCATCGCTGATTGACCGTAAGTAAACGATTTACCTAAAATTTCCTCACTTGAAACTTTGAACGCGTTTTTCTCGAAACAGCATTTTTCAAAACGGTGTCCAACTTGGAGGGCAGAGTTTTAAAGCTATCGAGTTGAATTTTTTACACAATATTCTTAACGTCATTGTTTATCGTGCTATGGAAGCTTTTTTTTTTGACATCTTCCTATTTTTTTGTAAAAAAAACTGCCAAAAAAAAATGCTAAAATCGATACGTTTTGTTCAAACCGGCGCCATTTTTGCAAAAAAAAAAAAAAAGCCTCCATAGCACGAAAGCCAATTATATACCGATCAATAATCTTTTTGTGTTTTTTGTTTCAGATCAAAATTGTGACCCCCAACGTGGACACCACATCCAAGTGCATTTTCTGCAACAATTGTTTCATCATTTTTATAGATATTAATTAATAAATAAATCGATCTTTAAAAAATTGTTTTGTATTCTTCAATACCCAATTAATATACAAAAAAAAACCAGACCGATTAGATTATTTTTTCTTTAAAAAAAAAATCGCGAAAAACAGCGATTTTTCGGGCTGTCACACTGAAAAGCCTCCATAGCACGAAAGCCAATTATATACCGATCAATAATCTTTTTGTGTTTTTTGTTTCAGATCAAAATTGTGACCCCCAACGTGGACACCACATCCAAGTGCATTTTCTGCAACAATTGTTTCATCATTTTTATAGATATTAATTAATAAATAAATCGATCTTTAAAAAATTGTTTTGTATTCTTCAATACCCAATTAATATACAAAAAAAAACCAGACCGATTAGATTATTTTTTCTTTAAAAAAAAAAATCGCGAAAAACAGCGATTTTTCGGGCTGTCACACTGGAAAGCTCCCTTAACAGATGGTTCATCCAATTAAAAAATGCGATCGCGAACCGAAAATGACTGCTGTGCAAATTCAAGTCAATAGTGTGAAAGTTACTCAAGATATGAATATGACCATGTCAAGATATGTAGTTTCGAGATAATCGCGTTCAAAGTTTTGGTACACATTTTACACGATCTTGTGAAATATTATCGTGTTACCGCTAGTCAGCGTTTCCGACATCATACAAGTGTCCTTCCTCATCATCGAGATCGTGTTGCCCACCTAATCTATGCAATCAGCTGGCAGTTCGGGCCTCTATTGAGTGTTCTCGTGCTTTGATGTCCGCTTTCGCTGCACGCGGATCATCCTTAAGGGGTCTTCTCACTTTAGGCGCTACACAAGGCTACTTTCATGAATTTTTTCATAGGTTTATATTATAGATATTGATATAAAAGTTGTTACACTTAATAAATACACTTTCGAAATATATTTTAAAAAAGTATTTATTTATTTAAGTCACTATTTGTAGACGAAAATGGTAGCCAAAAACTGTCCTAAAAAAACTTGTAGGTCTGCGCTGTTGATGAAATCTCGGAGATGAATCATACGAAAAAAAAATCAAACGGTTTTAGATTCAGTATGTCAATGGCTATAGTGCATATCATACGATTTCTTATATATGCAAAAGTAACAAAATGGCGGACATTTTTAGACAAAAAAACGTGTTTTCCCACCGTTTTTGGCAAAAAAATGTAAATAACAATATTTTAAAAATCCTTGATATGTGCTATAGTTATAGTTGTAAAGAATATGTGGGTAACATTTCATAAGAATCGGTTCAGTAGTTTCGAAGATTTTATCAAGAAGCCGTCGATAAACGTTCTTTCGAGAAAAACGCGTTTAAAGTTTGTTTGGGTTACATAAATACATTTAACATTTTTTAAATGTATTGCGAAAGTGTATTTATTATGTGTAACAACTTTTATATCAATATCGATAATATAGACCAATCAAAAAAATTCATGAAAATAGTCTTTTTTAGCGTCTAAAGTGAGAAGACCCCTTAACTTTACACCGTTCGTACACTTCGCTGCCGATTAAAAAATGTTAAACCTGCATGATATCGAGATATCGCATTGCTCCATCATTGAACGTACAAACAGTAATGTACGTTGCAGTATCCACGACTGCAGCACCGCTGGAGCTGATTTTCGGAGCCATTTTCCATATTACCGAATTAATACTCTCATTATTATGTTGGTGAAAGCCTCCTAGGCGTCGCTCCAATAATTCATCACTGCTCAGTGCTGTGCAGTGATGGACGAACGGCATTTTGGACCATTTCGGGAAGTGCCGGTTTGTGTCTATATATTCTCTTAAGGCGTTAGGCCACAGTAACGGGTATAAAATCATATGCGAATTTAACAATTTTTTTCGTATGAAAAAGTGATTCACTTGTAAAATTTCACATCTATGTAGTATGAATATCAAGCTGTTGGAAAATATATATTTTTTTTTTCGATGTGCAAAATGCCCGACTACTAATATTTTCTTTTGTTATCTTTTTTTAGGCGCTCCGCAGCGTGACATTTAGCATCCACAATTTTTTACCTAGAACAAAGAACAAAAATTCTCGTCAATCTACATTAGAATACTTAGAGAAGTACGTACGGAATTTAAAAAATATTTTTTATTAAAAAGGTGTAGGTACTTGAACTTAAGAAATGAATGTTCAGTGAACATTTTCGTTATAACTGATCATAAACTGTTCATAAAATGAAAAGTTTTCGATGAATCAGAAAATCCGTACGTACTTCTCTGCGAAGTGCAATTAGGAACATAACTTTTACATTTGCAGTAAATTGAGTGAAAATTGTTGAAGTCATTTTTCACGCCAATTGGAAAAAAACTGTCTCGAGAAGTTTAGAGTAGACAGCCATTTTGGAGATCGAAAAAAAAATATATATATATTTTCTAACAGGTTGATATTCATAAGAAATAGATGTGTAATTAATTTTACGAGTGAATCGCTTTTTCATACGAAAACAAATTGTTAAATTCGCACATGATTTTATAGCCGTTCCCGTGCGAAAAATTGACAGGACATCCCTCATAAAAATAAAGGCCTTTAAGGGCTTATTTGAGGCTTTCCTTATCAGGGAAGCCTCAAATAAGCCCTTGAAGGCCCTTACATGGCAATCCCGACAGGGGTTGGCATAATAAGGGCCTTTGCGGGTCCTATTATGGCAATCCCGACAGGGAATGCCACAATAAGGCCAGGTTTGGGCATTATGGGCGGGGTAAAGTATTTAAATTTTTTTTTCATTTTTTTAAAATGTTTTTAAATGAATGCATAATATATCAAGAATATTTTGTCAAAATTTCAAGTCGATCGGAGTAAAATTGACGAAGTTATGAGTATTTGAGCGTCTATTGCTCCATGCCGTTCTCTTCTCTTCTGCGTTTTTCATACCGTTTTTCTGAGACTTGTCATATTTGAAGTCCGTGTGCACGATAACTCAAAATCTACTGGACCAATCGCTTTGAAATTTTGCACAGTACTTCTTCACATAATTCACCAGGTATTGTCGAGAGCTTTTTTGTTTTTAAAAATAATTACTAATTTTTCAACAACAAATTAGCCGATTTTTTTTAGCGAAAATCGGGTTTTTGGCTCCCAAGTGCTACAAAAAATCGAAAAATCGAAAAAAAAAATACTCCCGTCATTATCTCGAGAAACATCTCCTCTAACAAATGCATTTTGATTTTTTTGTTTCAAATGATTCTGTTGCGAGTTATGGTGCACGCCGCAAACCAACTTTTTTTCGAGGCGCCTCCGGGGTTTAATTTTCACTCGCTCAATTTTGAATATTTTGCAATGCAAATTTAGGAGAATGTTGTTCAAATGTTACTTTATTATATGTAAATTTTTCAATAAACGAACACTATTCGTTGCGCCAAAAAAAAATCTTAAAATCATGCCTTTTTTTCGCCGAATTAACTTTACCCCGCCGTTATAGGAAACGGACCAGTATACATAGCTTGGACTAAATTGTTTGTGATATTTTAATGACTACACTCAATTATTCGATAATAGGTAAAAATAGGATAAAAACGTGAGGGCATTCAAAATTATTATATGTTACATTTACAAATCCTTAAAAAAAATACATATTATTCTTATTGCCTTATTCACTCATGGAGTGATGCCAGCGCGTATGTTTGAACAATCCCATTCGGTTTTTTAAAAACATTTTTTCAATGACTATTTTTCGCCGAATACTTTCCATATGAAAAATTATTTCTTCCGAAGATTTTGATGATATTTTCCACTCACGAACGTTACCCGATTGTGTAGGATAAGTCTACTTATGTAGGATTGGTTTTCGTTTTCCAGATATAACCTCCAAACAAAAAAGATTCTAGACATTGATTGGATCCGAATATTTTTTCTAATTTCTACTATAGGGGCAGCGTGCGTAGTTATGAGTAGATAGGTACTAGGTTCAATATCCATATAGGTGAAATATTTTCTTCGAAAAAAATCATTCCGAAAGGCCAGGGCATGACGAATTACGATACAAAATCGTTGTGGTAAACTCTCAATATTTTATGCACATAGTACATAATTTTTTTTACAGTGTACATTGTAAACAAATCAAGATTTATTTGAACCAAATCTTTATTTATTCGATTTGAATATATTTGATATTTAAAAAGAATAGCTGAAACGAATAAAAAAATATCTTTGAAACAAATAAGATCGTAGTAGGTCGTGAGATAAGGAAAAAACCTATCTCATTTAAATAGATCCTATTTGAGTTAAGGGAGACTTTGTCCTTGGAGTGCCATATTTCAGGTGTTTACATTTTATTTTTTTTTGAAGGAAACGAGTAAATTTTTTTGAGTGCGGTTTTTTTCTTGCTTTTATTCATGATATACAGAACGTTAAAAAAAATTTTTTTTTTGAACCAAAATGGCGGCCGTTGCAGCTCCGCGAAAACAGGTCCTCAAATCGCGGGAGGTAAACGGCTGACATCACTGCCCCCTCTTTGTTGATCTGAAATACAAATTTAAAGTATATTATCAATCTGTGACCCTTTGGTCATGGAATGACGGATGCGTTTTTCGTTTAGTACAAATTTCGGAAAATGGCGGCAATTTAAAAAAAATCGAATTTTCGCGTTTTTTTCGCATAAAAAGATAAATAATAAATGGAAAAATGTATCTATCGAAGAAACGATCCGTCATTCCGCGGAGACATATTTTTTGAGTATGCTCTCCAAATTTCAGGTCGATATGTTAATTACAGCAGTCAGGAGAATGTCAGCCATTTTTGAAAACGTGTTTTCGAGAAAAACGCGTTTAAAGTTTTGTAATGTGTTTACACAAATGTGTTTATAATTACCGCTAATCGGCAATGCCTGGTCCATAGAGGCATCCCTCCTCTTCTTCTAGCTGCTCATGTTGAGCCGCTAACATCTCCCGCTGCTCAATCCGGGACAAAGTGTCCCTTAAAAAAAAATTGCCAGTGTATCGTGACCTTATATAAACGGACACATATACGCAGAAACACATGCACTTACACACACGTGAGCCATTGACAGGGATAACTCATGGGCAGAATATGGTTTACATGAGGCGTCGATCAGGCATCCTTGGAGGCCCTCATTATTCTGCCTTTAATGGCCCTCAGTAGCGAAGTGTGACCGGCCACTAAGGGCCCATGTGAAGCTACCCGATTAGGGCCTTATTAAAGTTAGGGACATTCTATATGGGCCTGACCAAAGCCCTAGTTCAATTTCCGCACGGGTTACTGTGACCTAACGCCTTAAGCTTCTTTTGCATGTGTCAATACTCAACAGAAGGGCTCAACAGAATAAACGGTTAATTTGTGCATAACTGCCTCAGGTAATCCACTCGACGGATCGCGGTAAACCCGACGCTCACTATTCCCCTAAAATAGGTAAAACGTCGTTAATTTTTTAGATTTCAGGGTCCGGTTGGTCTTAAAATATTATTGAAAGTTCACTAACAAAATGCAAAAAGAAAACAATTTTTTGAAGTTCCCAAAGGGGATACCCCCTTAATTACTCAATTTGGTCTTTTGTTTGAAGATTTTTTTTTTCAATTTTTATATAAATTGTTTATTGAAAATAATAACGAACTACAAAGACTATTTATGAAAATTATAAACTTCCACGGACCTCATGATTATTCGTAACAATTTTTGTTCCTTCGTTCGTTTTTGTTTTTCAATTGTTTATACGCTTGTGCGGTTTAGTTTTTAAAAATATGATCTTCATTATATTTCTTTATTGCAATTGTAATAAACTCCATAGCGTAATGCCCATTAGCCTAAATGCTATTCCAGACTTCGAGTTGCGTTTCTGCGAAAGATTCATCGAAATCGATTCGGTAGGTCTCAACTTGTAAACGAACATAAGTACCCTACAGTTTTATTATACGTAGAGAAGATGAATATAAAACTTTATGGCGGGCAATGAATTTTTTTAAAAGTAGTAATTACTTACAAATGGCGTTCACCGCTGAAATGGGCCCGGAATTTTATATCCAAAGTTTATTTCGACTACGGGCCGTCCATATATTACGTCATCGTTTTTTGCTGATTTTCGACCCCCCCCCCCCCCCCCTACAATCATCCTATCGTCATTTCCTAATGACCCCCCCCCCCCGCCCTCTCACAAAATTGACGTCATTACCAGTTTGGCAAAATTAAAACATTTGCGGATTTGAGAAAAATTAGGTAACATTAAAACATTTTGTTATAGAATCATCTTTTATTATTTTGTACTTTGGCAATGTTTATTAATATAATAACATTATTCTTCCCTATTCTTTGGTTTTCTTTGGATAGCTCCCACATTTTGTTATAGAATCATCTTTTATTATTTTGTACTTTGGCAATTTTCATTAATATAATAATATTATTCTTCCCTATTCTTTAGTTTTCTTTGGATAGCTCCCACGGAGTTTTCACCCATTCTTGCAAATCCTGGATCACGGGTAATATCTCCGTATCCTCCCCATATTCATTTTGGCTCGATCGAACTATTTTCATAGGTACGCTGTTATTTGAAGTTCTCGAATAAAATGTAGACAAACCTTATGTAATAAATAAATAAATAATGAGTTCAATAATTAATACCATTAGGTACTTGCAAAATATTTTTCATCACTCATGCGGGGAAACCACTTTAGTTGAACAATATACTATTGTACATTTTGAAGTAACTGGTATCACAAGAATGACGTCAATTTCGAAACGCCCCCCCCCCCCCCCCTCATCCATCATTTACCGTCATCCGCAGACGAACCTCCCCCCCCCCAAATTTAGAATGACGTAATATATGGACGGCCCCCTACAAAAATGAGATGGTACGTGTGAAAATTGTTTGAATTTTTTACATTTTGACGAGAAATGTTGCTAAATTTTTTTGATCACGAATATAATAAAATATACGCGTAAAAGCAAAATGGCAAAAATAAGACTTGCTAGAAGAAAGAATATTTTCCTTTTCCAAAGACATAGACACCATACGCGAAAACGTAAAATGTGTCGTGTGTTTCGGGCCGTTACGAAAATTCTGACACTGTGCAGAATGGAATTCGGAAGCTGGTCAGAGTGTACATCCGGGGAAGTTGAGTCGCACATTTGTAGTGGAAAAAATATATAGTCTATGAACATAAACGGTAATTATATCGCGGGGTCAGTAATTGGTCTACTTTCATACACGCAAACCTGTTCTCTTGCAGAACCGCCGCGCTCGCGGTCCCCATCCTTCCCCAGCTCGGCTTCCCAGAACGACGTTAAATAATTGTTGCTACTTTATTGCATTCGCGATATGCATCGAAGATTAGGGGCTTTGACTATCTCTGGTTCAGCGGTCAAATAACACCAGGCAACTAAAAAAATTGTGGCTTAAGGGGTTATATACAGTGAGGAAGCCAAAAAAGATCGATTTTTCAAGAATTTTTCTTGAGAAGACCTTTAAATCTATTAACGTAAAAATGTGTATACATATTATGGTAACTTTTAACTGTGTTTTAACATATTTTATTTGTAAAAATAATTATTTTGAAAGCTGCAATAGCTGATCTCTGAGGGCACCTCTAAAAAATGGTGTCTTTCGGTGAGTACGATATCTCTGGACTGGAACATTTAAAGTGAAAAAACCAAAAATATTTCGTTAATATAATGGATTATCTTGTAATTGATCGAAGGAACAAGCAAAATAATCATTTTTCACAAAATGGCGGCTTCCAAAAAAAAAATCGATTTTTGACAAAAACTTAGGTCCTAAATTGTCTATAAAATGGAAAATATTTATCGGCGAGAAAAAACCTTCGATTAATTACTGAAAAACATACTTGAAAGGATTGTGTTAAAATTTGAGGTTGATCGGTTCAGCCGTTTCCGAGAAATCTTGCTCACCGACTTTAAGGGGCTATACCAGTGTGAGCGCTGAAAATTTGGGGTATTTTCGGGAATTTTTTGGAAAAAAAGTATTCAATTATTATTGAATACTTTTTTTATATATTTGGCTATATTTGACCTATATTACATAATTTTTTCATAGAAAAATATTGAGATCCAAGCGACTTATGCGCTGCCTTCGGCAGCGCCAAAAAAAAAATTCCTCCACTGCTGACATGATTTCGTCCGATTGAGTAGCAGTACAGTCGTCCTGTATATTGGAATCGGAAAAAATTAGAAGAAGGCTAGTTTTTTGACAGGTGATTTTGCAGGTGCCACGGGTGCTAAAACCAAGTTTGCCTAAAAATCGGGGGGTAGGGTTTTTTTAGGGGATGAGGGTGGTTTAATACCAAACTTCAACCCCCACGAGGTCGGCGCCGGGAGACAAAATGTTCAGAAAAATCCGGGTTTTATTTTTGCCCATAGCGCCAAAGTCGTGGAAGTTCATTTTGGGGGTGAAAAAGTGGGGTGAAATTTTGAAAAATCAGTTTTCATTCGATAACTCTTTAGGACAACTTCATACAATTTTTGTTCAAATGGAAACGTTGTAGCGCTTGAATAGACGCGTCGATCGAGTATTCGATCAACCCTGTCCGATAATATCTTCACCCCCAAAAGAATTGTTGAAGAATTAACAAAAAAATTGTTTATTGAATAATTCAAAAACAATCGATTTTTCGGGGATGGTTCAAATGTACGGAATGTAGAGAATAATTTTCTCTATATTTTCGTTCCTATGGACAACCCTTGAAGTTTGCTTTATCGAACCCCTCTCAGGGGTTGAAAATTCAAAATGAAATTCTGGGAAAACTATTGACCGAAACTAAAGAGATACGAGTTTGGCGCTGTTGACAAAAATGTAGCTGAGGGTTCAAGCTACAAATTCTTCCACGGCGGCGAATTCGTGCCGTCAATAGTTTTCCCAGAATTTCATTTTGAATGTTCAACCCCCGAGAGGGGTTGGAAAATCAAAATTCAAGGGTGATCCATAGCAACGAAAATATGGAGAAAATTATTCTCTACATTTCGTACATTTGAACCATACTCGAAAAACCGACTGTTTTTGAGTTATTCAATAACCTATTTTTTTTTTTGTTTTTTAACCATTTTTTGGTGGTGAAGATATTATCGGAGAGTGATGATCGAATACTCGATCGACGCGTCTTTTCAAGGGCTACAACGTTCCCATTTTAACAAAAAACGTACGATTTTTTTCTAAAGAGTTATTGAATTAAAACCGATTTTTCAAAATTTCACCCCACTCCTTCACCCTCAAAATGAACTTCCACGACTTCGGCGCTGTGGACAAAACTAAAGCCCCGATTTTTCTGAACATTTTGTCTCCCGGCGCCGATCTCGTAGGGGTTGTAGTTTGGCATTAATCCACCCCCATTTCCTTTCATCCCCTAAAAAAGAACCCCACACCCCGATTTTTAGGCAAACTTGGATTTAGCACCCGCGGCACCTACAAAATCACCTGTCAAAAAACTAGCTTTCTTCTAATTTTCTCCGATTCCGGGTTTTTTCAGCAACAGCACGACTGTACTGTAGCTAAAACCGAAAAAGGAAAAAATGTCGTTAAACTGGAAGGTATTTCCTGTACAATGACGTAGGATTTTCGAAAAATATTAAAATCTAACAAACTATCGATTTTTGCAAAATAAAATGATAGAGATACGGACTTGACATTTTTACAGGATATTCTTGAAAGTATGAACTGTCGAAGACAGCAAAAACAAAATCGATTTTGAAAGTGTCACCCTCGTATAGCCCGTTAAAAACACGGTTTTGAGAAAAATGCGTTTGAAGTTTCAAAAGCACTTTCGAACTCTGACACGTTATTACAAATGTGCGGGTAACTTCGAGAATATTCGCCGGACGGACAAGAAATTTTCTGTGCGTACATGAATATATGTATATGACGAAAAAAAAAATTGACTTGAAATTTTCAGAGAATATTTTTGAAAGTTTATATTATAAAAATCCGTCGAAAACGAAAAATCGATTTTTTCAAAAATTCCAAGTAGGTGTAACCCCTTAAAACTATTATTTTCTCAATTTCCATATCGAAAAACAGCAATGAACTGCCGTATGATAATTGCTATATTTTGTTCTCGTGGTTAGGATGAAGATGGTTTGAATGATTTATTTTTACGGGGTCCGCATAACTTTGGGGCTCAAAAAACCGGTCGATGTTCAATATTTTTTTCTGGTTAGGGTACTGGGATAAGGATGTCGGGGTTTCTTTGGGTTCTTGCCATAGCCTTGCCAAGGTTAAGTCTTTTTATTGAAAAATATCGATGAACAATTGAATTATTATTATTCAAACAAAGTGCCTTCGTTCCAGCATGGTTCATCAATGTAGGTGGTTTCTGGCACGTAGGCTGATCTGAAACGAAAAATAAAAGAATATACTTTCGTACAATAACAAAACGTTTGTACGACAGGATACTTTCTTAAATTTCGATTACTTAAATGGCGAAAGGTAGAAAATAAAGTTCGATTTTCGACCAAAAAAAAATAATTTAATCATTTTAAAAATAATTTATTATTAACAAAGGGATAAAAATATCAAAAAATCATCCGGTCATATGATAGGAAATGTTACAAGCAGTGCTTTGTCCGAATTTAAAGCGAATGGGCTGTACAGATTTTCGATACGACTAACATACAGCATGGATACCGGTTTTCGATCATATCGAAAAACCGGAATATCGGACCAAAAATCCGATATTTGACTCGAATAATACCGATATTTCGATATGAGAGCTGAAAAAATAAAAATATCATCATAATTGTTATCATTTCCATTTAAATTACTTTTGCATGTTTTTTTTTACTACGTTTAACAGCCTTAAAATGTTATTATCGACATGAAATATTTCCGAAGTTTCAACGTATTTATCCACGAGTGTGGAATCAGAAAGGCCTCTTCGTCCGCGGCTTACACCATAAGGTAAGGTCGTCTCTGAACAACGAAACTTCAGTTCCTATTTTTTGTATGTTTATTTATTTTATGTCGGGTTGGTTATATTTAAGAACATAGCAAAGTATGTTGAGAAATGTATAACAAATGAAGATCTCAATAAAAGACGGTGATTTTTATTGAATACTGTAGTTGAAGGTCTTAGGCCACAGTAACGGCTATAAAATCACGTGCGGATTAAACAATTTTTTGTCGTATGAAAATGTGATTCACCCATCAAATTAATTACACATTCATTTAGTATGAATATCAAGCTGTTAGAAAATATATATTTTTTTTTTCGATGTACAAAATGGCCGACTACTAATATTTTCTTTTGTTGTCTTTTTTTAGGCGCTCCGTGGCGTGACATTTAGCATCCAAATTTTTTTTACCTGGAACAAAAAACAATAATTCTCGTCAATCTACATTAGAATGCCTAGAGAAATACGTACGGAATTTAAAAAATATTGTTTTATTCAAAAGTAGTAGGTATTTGAACTTAAGAAATGAATTTTCAGTGAAAAATTTCGTTATAACTGGTCATAAACTGCTCATAAAATGAAAAGTTTTCGATTAATCAGAAATTCCGTACGCACTTCTCTGCGAAATGCAATTAGGAACATAACTTTTAAATTTGAAGTAAATCGAGTGAAAATTGTTGAAGTTATTTGTCACGCAAATTGGAAAAAAGCTGTTTCGAGAAGTTTCGGGTAGTCGGCCATTTTCTAGATCGAAAAAAAAATATATATATATTTTTTTAACAGCTTGATATTCATACTAAATAGATGTGTAATTAATTTTGTGAGTGAATCACTTTTTCATACGAAAAAAATGGTTAAATGGACATGCCCTTGCTGTCCCCGTACATGTCCTCCCAAAACTCCCAAACCCAAACAATCTCGTTTCGTATATTTGTGAGGTTGTGTTGACCTTTTACATGCCCTTGTTGTCCCCGTACATATCCTCGCCAAATGATGGATATTAACATCAGAATGATGACGTGAGTTTCACTTCAAAATCTGTTTCAAGCACTCTTTTGATGCAAAATTTTGATTTTTCCGAAGTTTTATATCCCATCCGAAATGAATTCAGAATATCCGAGAATTTTTTCTTGTCAAAACTGTAGCTATACCGTGTTCGAAATAGAAAAATTAAAATGAGCCCCAAAAATTATGAAAAATGGTCGCGGATTAATACAAAATCCATGTATACATAAAATACTGTAATTACTCACATAATGATGTTGAAGTTTGCATCGTTTGTTTCGTTGCGACGCAACGAAATTTTTTTTCTTCAATTCGCTATCTTTTATAATCAACTAGTTGCTTCATATGTATATACATAGTCGTTCCGCAGAACGATGAGTGCTTTATCCAGAGTAGAGATCTTGCAATGCGAAAGTACTGTGCAAGCGTCCGATGCAAGTACTTGAAGCATCTCCGATGTACCTTGAGTATGAACAGTCGTCGTATGTAGCTGATGTCTCGAGTTCTTAATGTGACTCTAAAAACTTAAACTAGCTCTTGTAAACAAGATTAAGTCAATGTTGAACCATCTGTGTTTATACCGTAAGTTTACATCTATGATAACACTCACCTGTTTACATTTATGTTTCATGTAAAAATTTTATGTTTCATGTAAAAACATGTTTACATTTTTTTTTAAATGTACACATGTTTTTATACCCGTTGCTGTGGCCTAAAGCCTTAATAAATACTGCTATAATATATGACTCCTACAAATTCCATCTTCACTTTCAAGCTTCCAATATTTTTGGTCAAGGTTTCCCATAAATACTGAAAAATATCGAAATACCGGTATTCCGATATTTCAACTTGTTAATATCGAAGTAATACCGGCAATAGAAAAAGCTCCAAGCTCTAGACTTACACCCTTTCATAAAACATAGTTTCGAGAAGAACGCGAAAGAAAAAAGAATAAACCGCAGTGGGCGATTCGACACATCACAAAATTCGACACATCCTCATAACTCGGTCAATTTTTGGTCTTTCACAAAATATTTGTTGCAATTTGGGGTTCGGACCCTAGGCTACGAAAAAATTGTATTCCGAAATTCCCACCTTACGCAGAGCCCTCAATTTGTTCTCGCGACAGGTATACGACTCGTTCAGATTTAGTCTGGTTTTATACGGCGAAGGCGTCATGACCGTTTTCCCATTTAGTTCTATTCTTATTCCGCAACTAGATGACTACAAGACCGAAAAGCGTCACGCGTTCCAAAGATTTTGAGAATTGAAGTGGCACTGTGAAAAGTAGCGTTTGCGAACGTTTCGATGAGATTTCTGTGGTCAACGGCAACGATTCGTATGCGAGGCTAGAACTGACTGTAAACAAAGATAGTGACGCTGTAAAATCGGAAGCATTGATTTCGTACCCATGCCGAATCGTTATGGAGACCGACAGGCAGACATCACCGTAAAGTCCGTGAAATTTGTGCGAGAAGCCCAAAGATTCCAAAAACTTAAGGGGGTGAGATACTTTCAAGCAAGGAAAAAACTTGCTGATTTTCATTATTTCTTTTATAAACGAAACATTTGTTCTTCATTTTTGAGACTTAGGGAATGTTTTATGGTAAATTCACTTTTGTCTGTTACATGGAATTTTTTTCATTTATCTTTGAAAATAGCGGAACTAATCTTTAAAATACGTATAACTAAAAACTAATCGACCGATTCTGATGAAATTTGGTGTAGATCCTTCTAACCTTGTTGTCTAAAGCATGATCCTAAATGTTTGTGATCGTGTAAAATTTAATCATCATATAAGTTGAAATAAAAGAGTTTTGTTATTGAAAAATGTAGCCATTTTTTTTTCGAAAAATTCAATCTTTTTGTTTCAAAGTGTACCATTTCATGATTTTTTTTTAAGGAAAGATTTCTTCGCTATTTTTTAGACCTAGGGTATGTTTTATCACCACTTTCGGCCGTTAAATGGTATTTTTTCCATTAACCTTTAAAAATGGCAGAGGTATTGTCTTCTAAACTGCAGTTTCGATACTGCCGTGACGTATAGCTAAACGACTAATCGACTGATTCTGATGAAATTGGGTATACATCTTTCTAAGCTTATTATCTTAAACATGATCCTAAATGTTTTAAAAAATTGTTTTAAGGTAGGTCGAAAGAAAAACCGGAAGTCAAACTGACAATTTTGACGATTTTAATTTTTTTCTTTCGCATGTTTAAAATACATAGAATTTAATCTCATAAAAAAGTATTTTTTTGGTACCCATTAGAATGAAAATTTATGATGATTTTCATAAATACTTAAAATCGACATTGGTCACTGAGCACTCGGTTGATCATTATCGACTTTACTAGTGAGTTCATGTTTTAAGCAGTTGGCAACGCTACATAACCTCACTTTAGAAGAATTCAAACATCACCTTTCAACGACTAGACAAATGTCAAAACATGGCACAATTACGTGTAAGTGGTCGTTTCTTATTTTACAGAAAATTGATCTGCTTTCGTTCACGCAGATAAATAATAAGAGATCGATTGGGCAGTTTTGAAAGTTTCATCTTCAGGTAAATATACAGAAGGAAAGTAGAAAGAAATTTTGAATTTTCTAAATAAAAATGTTTACAGCCGTTCATATGTATATGTGTCTACGTAATAATCAATTTAAAAAAATTAAGGGGCCAGTCCACTTTGAAAATTGAAAAAAATCGAAAGCAAGCAAGACTCGAAGAAATCGACGATGATGGGCAATCAGAAGGGATTTTGTACGGTGCAGGAATTGCCGATTGAGTTTAGGTGAGAGTTTTTCATAGTATAAACTTCAAACGCGTTTTTCTCGAAACAACGTTTTCAAAATCTAGCTCCATCGTACCTCTAAAACTAATAAACCGATTCTCTTGAAATTTGAACCACATATTGCAAACATGATTCGCAACAAGATGACCCTCGATGGTTTTAAAATTTTTATTTTTACTCTTTTTTTGCGAAAAAAACGCGTTTTTAAAAACTTTTTTCGTTTTTCATCTGCCATTTTTTTATTTTTTGATAAAACTTCATATCCGAGGGTCATTTTGTAGCTGGTGTCATACTGAATCTAATGGACTTTGATTTTTTTGTTTCAGACAAGCCGTTGCCGAGTTGTGATGGAGCTACCTAGCCCACCTATTTTTCAGGTGTTACGTTAAACTATAGTTTTTGTACTTAAAAATGAATAAAAATGAATTAACAAATTTAAGAAAGTGTATTCCGAGACTTTATTTATCAAGCCCAACAACTTTTATATTCATATCTTTTATAAAATCCTCTAAAAAAATCCTTAAGGCGTTACCCCCACTTGTAGCGCAAAAAAAGGCCTTTTTCATGAAGTTTTTAAAGAAAACTACAAAACTTTTTTAATCGATCAATATACCATCTTAAAGAACACATCTTGAAGAACTTTCAGTAATTTTTTTATTGAAAAATATTACATTGTTTAGTGGCAAATGGCCGTCAATGAAATAATGTTTTTATATACACGGTTTGCGGTGACCAACATTGCGGCGAAGTGGATCATTTAAAAAAAAAAAATGCGGATGGATTTAGTCAAATATACGTATAAACTAGTCTTTAATCGAAGGATTTTAAAAAATATTCATTTTTCACAAAATGGCGGACAGTCAAAGTTAATGGTTCGATTTTAACGAAAAAACAGCCGTTTTTTGGCTATAAAACGGACATTTTTTTTCGAAAAAAAAATCGAACGATTAAAGACTACATTTTTATGTATTAAATAAATAAGCCTGCAAAATTTCAAGCAGATCGGTTCATTAGTGTTCGAGTAATCTTGATCACCGACTTCAGAAATGCCATTTTGAGAAAAAAGCGTTTAAAGTTTCAATTTCCGGTCGTTCACACAACGGATTCTTCTCTTTCAACGCTCATATCTCAGTAAATTTTGTTCGGATCGACTTGAAATTTTTAGGACATATTCTCAGATACTTATACTTCAAAAAAATGTAACAAAAAAAATTGATTTTTTCAAAATCGCAAGTGGGGATAACCCCTTAAGATCTCCGATCAACATATTTTTATTCATTTTTTATCCTTCGCTTTATTATTACTTTTATTCTATTCTTATTGTATTTTGCATGATCTGCAGCGTACGCATTCGGCGACATTCATATCGCATTCTGCGTGAATTGCCGTCTAGGAATTTTTCCTAGCAATCACAGCTGACGTTTCGATGACCCTTTAGAGAGAGATAGATGCCGCAAAGCAGAGTTTAATAAATGATTGTGAAAAAATTACACGGTGGATCAGCTACATTTTTTGCAGGTGAATTCCGTATTAATCGAAGATTCGAATAAGAAGTTTTGTTTGTTGGGTCAAACGACTAAATGTTACGTGAAGTTATCATTTCCGGTAAATTTTTCGGAGGTTACGTTTGCGTGCGTGTATTTTAGGCCAACTTTCAACGATCGTATCTCGGAAATGGTACGGTGGAGTGGCTTAAAATATCTCATTTCAACGTGGTTAATGACACACTATCTCTTTCTCACAAAAAAGGAGGTAAAACGTTAGTCGATTTTTGAATTGTTTCTTCCGAACCACCTTAAAGCAATTTTTCATTGCAAAATGACGCCACTTTATTCGGGAAATTCAATCTTTTCGTTTCGAAGAGTACCGTTTAATATTTTTTCTACATTTCTCACTTTTTCTCGGTTCATATTCTGCGTATGAGTGTTAATGAAAGAAAAATCTTCGTTGCTTTTTTTTCAGATTAATCCCGCCGACGCTACGTGTCACGCCGTCTAACAACATCCGCCGCAACCCGTTTAGAATACCGTGCCATACGTCCGCCATTTTCAAAGATCAATAAAAAAAATACCATGTAACAGCCGAAAGTAGAAATAAAAAATACCCTAGGTCTCAAAAATGGTGAAGAAATCTTTCCGTTTAGAAAATATAAAAATCAGCAATTTTTTCATCGCATAAAAGTGTTTCCCCCCCTTAACGTAAGCTTTTGACCAATGGGGTCGCTCCATTCGCTCGCGGACGGTCGATCCGACCAACCCGATCGGTCGGAAGGTCAAGTCGTGCGGATTTTTGCGTATGATGACCTTTACGAACAGATCGAAATACGGCCTGCTGTGCTCGATTCTCATTAAGGCGTTAGGCCACAGTAACGGGTATAAAAACATGTGCGAATTTAACCATTTTTTTCGTATGAAAAAGTGATCCACTCAGAAAAATTAATTACACATCTATTTAGTATGAATATCAGGCTGTTAGAAATATATATATATTTTTTTCGATGTACAAAATGGCCAACTACTGATAATTTATTTTGTTATCTTTTTTTAGGCGCTCCGCGGCGTGACATTTAGCATCCACATTTTTTTACCTAGAACAAAAAACAAAAATTCTCGTCAATCTACATTAGAATATCTAGAGAAGTACGTACGCAATTTCAAAATATTGTTTTGGTCAAAAGTTGTAGGTACTTGAACTTAAGAAATGAATTTTCAGTGAACAATTTCGTTATAACTGCTCATAAACTGCTCATAAAATGAAAAGTTTTCGATTAATCAGAAATTCCGTACGTACTTCTTTGCGAAATGCAATTAGGAACATACCTTCAAAATTTGAAGTAAATCGAGTGAAAATTGTTGAATTTATTTGTCACGCCAATTGGAAAAAAGCTGTTTCGAGAAGTTTCGTGTAGTCGGCCATATTGTACATCGAAAAAAAATATATTTATTTTCCAACAGCTTGATATACATACTAAATAGATGTGAAATTAATTTTATGAGTGAATCACTTTTTCATACGAAAAAATTGTTTAATTCGCACATGATTTTATACCCGTTACTGTTGCCTAACCCCTTAATTATCGCGAGAGTATGTACGCGTGGAGTTACATCCGAAGCTTACGTGCATCGTGATGGAAAAAGACTCTGGGAGCTTTACGTCCGTTCGTGGCCCTCGCGACTCACTATACCGAGGAACTCGAAACTCCGAACCCACGTAACTGTGCCTACTCGGCCGACACCGCTGTATATTGTGCTCTATCCCCTCCCCAGCCGATCCACGGAACCTCCTAAGGAAACCCGGCTGCCAATCGTTTCGGGCTTTAACGAGTGTACTTTTAACTCTTGGGAGGGTCTACATGGCCCGCGCTGGGATGAGAACGCGAGCCCGACAATTTCCCAGGGTGCCATCTAACGAGGCTAACGTGCGACACTCCGCAGCAATTACGCGCGCAGCGATAACGCCAAGGTTTTCACTGTTTCGTGCCCGTACTCGCGTCCGCGGAAGCTCAACCCGTGCAGAATTTGTCGGGTAGTCCCCGGATCTCGCACGTAGGGAGTCCACGTTGGAATCCAAATGAATTCCGCCCTATTTCCCGATTGACGTTTGAGAATTTTTAATTCGACATTCTCAACCGGAATTTGTGGGATCTGCCAAAAAGAAATATCATCGTTGATATTGCAGAACGTTCTATGCCTTTGTGACCATTATGTTTGAAATTTTAGTTCTGAACGCATCCGTAAAACGGTATGTCAATAACCAATCAGAACGCTTCATTCAGCTGATGCAATACGTCACGTGACCCCAAGCCGCAACTTTTCGATATTGCAATATAACCCAGGTAGCAAAATGTTATCTATATGGCATCCGAAAGATATCGCGAAACGGATACGGATAACTTGTCGGTTGTCCAAAAAGACGCCGGTTTTATATTACAAAACGTATCACTTATGTTCGCTTGGCAGATAACTTATTTGTGTCCGATAGTTAACTATACGGCAACTTTTAATGGTTAACAAAGTGTCAACAGAAGGTTAACTTTTTGCGGTTGTCGCTACCTTAGCGCAAAGTCATCAAATCGATATATCTGTAAGAACTCTTCTTAAAGGCACAAAAATGCCAAGATACTACTGCCATCTAAAAGTCGTCCAATAGGCATCCGAATGAGGTTGACAAAACGACATCTAAACGGCATCGAAGAGTACTATCGAAAAGATATCTATTTATTGGACACACACACACACACACACACACACACACACACCTAACAATATCCTATCCATTTCTTTATAAAAACTAACCTATCAATAGTCTAGAATATTTAATGTTGCTCAATATTCTAGACTGCTGATAAGCTAATTTTTATAATGAAGAAATTGATAAGATATTGTTATGTCGGTTTCGAAGTGGGCTAGATCATTATAAATAAAATCTCAATTAATTCATTATAAGTGAAATATAATTTAATATTATAAAAAACGGTACAGTCGTCATTGGACTTCGCTCCCGTTACGGTCACGTCTTTTGGTGATTGCCATGCTCCAAACGATCCCTTGGATAACCTCAAATGCAGACGTACGCTTTTAGAATAAAAAGACAGTACATCAAATACATATATGTACTCGTAGAGGCGGAAAGAATAGTGGGATAAAAGGCACTCACGTATATATATTTCAACACCTTTATTTTTTCAACTACTTGTTACACACAATTTTTTCCGGTGAAATGAAATATCACACGCTACATTCGCACAATGATAAAAGTGATCCGTTGGATGTAATCTTTAGGACAACGTTTGGATGACTTTTTACTATTTCCCGCCGATACAAAATATCTTAAAAGACACCATATTACCGATATCTGAGAGATGTCATGAAACAGACGTCGCATGTAATTCGTATTTATGATATCCTTTGGACAACGTTGAACTAGATACGGTAGATAACAGTAAATAGATAACTTTTTGATAACTTTAAAAAGTTATCAATTGGATAATATTTTGGGATACCTTTTAGATATCCGTTTTCATCGACAAAAGATATCATAAAAAATATAACTTCACGGCAGCATTATACGCGATGTCATTTGATAGATGTCGAATAGTTATCTTACGGTCATTCCTTAAAAGTAACCTGACAACGGTAATTTATCGACGTCAATTGGACATTTATGCTGCCTGGGAAGTTTTTTGGCTCTCTTGTAAAGTCGTTCGAAAATCACATAGAACGAATTGTAATATCAACAACGGTATACTTTTCTGATCCCCCGCACGAACTTGGCGAGTCCCGAGATGCACCTATACCGTTATAGGGATTCATTAGGGGCACTGCGCATAAAGAGTGTTAAATTTATTTCACGTTACTTGCCTGAGCAAATAACCTGTTGAGTTTATTTCACCGCAAGTAATTTACACTCGGGATTCGTTGAGTCTTGTACTGCGTGATCGCAGTACAAGAAAGTATATGTATGTAGCGTGGGTTCACAAAGAAGATGGGAAGGTAGCGCCAAGCGCAAAAAAGGAGAAGTTACCAGCCCTCGGGTCTATGGGAAGGAAAAGCGGCTGTGAAGTAAAGTCAACTCCACCAGGCAATTCCAACATGAAGTCCTCATTGGGATCCAATTGGATTCCGCACTGTTCCCCGATGAACACTGTTTGAGCATTCTTACCACGTTCGAATCGAAAGGATGTGAAAAGTCAGGAGAAAAACACTCGGAGTGTTAAACATAACCTGCAAGCGCGTGTACGTGTGTGGGGATATTATGTCAAAGTGCAGTAAAATAAATAAACGACAATTACTATAGATTTTCGGTGATGCGATTCAGATCGATTTTCAAGCTATTTATACTTTTTTAACGAGGTGGAGCTGTCCAGTTGAGTCAAATGACGGTTCATGCATTTTTTTCAATGAAAAAATAATGCTACGAGGTATAGATTTATTCTGTAGATGCTAATTTTTCATAAAATATGCAATTTTGCATTTTAAGCATTGCAAAATTATGCATTCTCATATTCTCATTACGTGAATAAGAGCATTTTTCGTGTTACTGGCAACTTGAAAAAGTTAAACATTATTGATGATTATTATGAAAAAAGTGCGTCGGTGAATGTTGTATGCAACTCAGAATGAAATTTTGAGTCATGTATAGTTATACCCATTTATATTTATGTCGCGAGATTATTTATTACTACCATTAACCCTTAACAGTCATCGGGGGTTGAATCAACCCCAGCCGTTTTTCGACCTTATTTTTATATTAAAAATTACACGACTTGAAAATAATCGGCATGGTTTACACACAAGGGTTGAAAATGCATTGTAGTATTTTTTCTTTTCATTTTTCAATTATTTATCACTCTCCAAAGTGAGTAGGGTTGATTACACCCCCAGCGTCACAATCTGGAGTTGTGACTGACAAGGGTTAATTAATATCAAGTGTTGCCGAAATACGGGAACTTCGTGGACTTTCATCAAACGTTGATGCTTCAGTATTGAATATATATGGTTTACGATGGGCGAGTTGTGTTTTATTTCTAAATGTATACAAAGGTTTAGTTTGCGTTAATCCGTTGTTAGAAATGGTTTATCTTGGTGCTGAATGGCCAAAAATATTACACCACTTATTTTGAATATCTATATAGTTTGTTTAGAAAATAAGATGTACCGAATGCAATGGGATCCATCAGGAATCGTCTCGGATTCTGGTCAATAATGTAGGAATCCTTTAGGATTCAAATTGGATTCGTACTTTGGATCCAATGGTTGAAATCCGGTTGAAATCCAATGTACGAGGGTGGTGTTTAAGTATAGAGACCCAATGCGATGACCCATTGGATCCCCATCAGGGCGTAGGGACAAGTATGAGAATCCAATTGAATCCCTACGAAAATGACTGTACGGGAAGAGCCGAGACACGAGGGAAACAGGAGGGAATGTATCGCTAGCGGAGTCTTGGCGAAACTGCGGCGGAAGTTCGTCATGCCAGCCACCTTGAGGCGCCACTTTTGATAACGTTTATGAGCGCCACCTGTAACCACCAGTTGCGGTCTGCAGATACGATGACGTTAAACGCCTTTCATTATACAATTGAAGGGAAGCTAAAAAATAATAGGGGAGGAACAAAGCATGGTGCGTTTCTGCGCTCGTGGAATAATAAGAGCAACTGGAAATTAGAGGGGACTTCCGGTATCTCTGTCATGCTGCAGGAGCGGAAATTGATTTTTATTGGGCGCCAGCGAACTATCTTCAAACGCCACTTCTTACGACTGGACTTCCTTCTAATTTGCTTAGCATTAAATTTCTGCTTCCTTTCTCGTAGCTGTTTGGCGGAAATGATAGAAGACGAGAGAGAGAGAGAGAGAGAGAGAGAGAGAGAGAGAGAGAGAGAGAGAGAGAGAGAGAGAGAGAGAGAGATAGATTTATTTTAAAGTGCTCTAGGACTAGTTGTCCTCTGGCACACAATCTATGGTTACATATGTAGTTAGAGAAAAAGAAATGATATAAACAAAAACAAACAAGAAATATAAGTTGAACGGATTACAGTGATGGCTTACAATAAAGGTTAGAACATAATGAAAAGGCTCGATATAATCCTATAGACTCAACATATTGGAGAAACATTCGCATTACAGTGATGTCTTACAATAAATGTTAAGGCATAATGAAAAAGGCTCGATATAATCCAAAAGACTGAACATACTGGTGAAGAGGGAGAGAGAGAGAGAGAGAGAGAGAGAGAGAGAGAGAACTCGTATCGTGTTTATCTCGACCACGTGTACTACGTCAGTCAATCTTTTGCTTACTTGCCCAAGTAGCTATTTTCAAAAAGTTGTCGAAAAGTCGGCTGAGTACCAAATGTCCACCCGGAGGTTACCTTGAAGTTGACAACCATCCAAACAGATAACTGTTGAACACATAATAACTTATAGTTATCATATGTCCCATTTCCACAACTTCTCCACAACTATTTGGAAACTGCTATCTGGGTGGCTCATCATCAACCTCTAGCGTCCTAATTCCAACTGCCTACGGACGCTGATCCGTTTCCATAGATACCTCCAAGGACCGTCAACTTCGCAGTTTCCACAAGTTCCGCTGCATCGTTGTTGTGGAAATAAAACTAAAAGCATCCAGCTAACGTGGCGGAGTCAATATCTCGTGCAGACAAATCTTCCCTACAGTCTTAGAATGAAATGATGTATGCAATTTTCGTCGCCATTTTGATAAAGCTTGTATGTTTGACTGAACTCATTGATGTAGCATTTCCAGCACGATTTGCGTTTTTCCACTTTAGAACTGTACTGAATCGCCTAGAATTTAATATATTTCGATTTTGTTTGAAAAGAAGGTGCTGGCACTTTTGGAAACTTTGAATTCGGATGTCTACTGAGCAAACCCGCGTCTGCAAAAAATCCTCCTTTTATTTACACGATTTTAAGTTACACGATCCTCCTTCAACTAAGCCCTTGCAATCCGTCATGGCGGAACACGCCAAGAAATATCGTCAAACGCACTCAAAAGAGTTGCGATTGTAGTGTTATTGCTTATTCCGCTCTATGAGTGAAGAAACTCTCTGCTTTTAATCCACGAAGAAATGTTAATCCTCCAAAAAGGATCTCTCGATCCTTTAAAAACCCAAACAAACTCGAATTCCATACCCAGGAGTACAATATTTTCAAAACGTAGTAGCAAAAAACACGCCAAATTTACGTGCTGTAAAGAAAAACAATGAAACTTCTGAGAGAGGGAAACATTATTTTTTTCCGAGCTGGCACAGGCATATGCTTCAATATCAGGTTTTAAAGGGTTACTATTTTTTACCGCCGCACATAAGGGTATTCTGACGATCTAGCCGGTCATAAATCAATTTCTAAAACTTGACGCAGGTGAGAAAAATCGGTTATTATTATTGTTAAATGACTAGAGAATAATATGCAACCCTTCGCGGTCTCTCATTAGTTGCACCCACGCCCTAGTTTCAGTCAAAACTTTACCATCGCTGCAAGTGTACGTACTGACCCAGTTAAATAGTAAACATTTTTGTAAACAGCGATTTCATTGAAAATATTGTTATGGATTTGGATCGAACAGGTAAGAACACATACTTTTGGAACATTTTGCTGTGTTATTTGTTAATGGAATATTATTTTTTCGTCATTTGAGAAAAAAAGTTCAGAATTGATAAATTTTCTGCCACATTTTTACGCATAAAAAGCTTTTTGTTGTATTTCCGGGTTCGTCCCGGTCATTATTTAAATTGTTGTTGCGAGATGATAGTTTGTACAATATAATCATCATCGAATCAGCCGCACCTATCCGCCCTTTTTCGAGTCAGGGCTGAACAACCATAATAGTGAAAAGAATAGAGAATTTATATTCGGACGGAGTGTAACCTTGATATTATAAACAGGCTATTACTAAATCCCGGCCCACTGATCACTAGCATGAGACCAATCTCCCGAAAAAAGATGTCGTTTACGAAGGATGCAATTGAATTGATGATTCCCGCTGAACTTGACTCTGAAGATGACTCACAAGGAACATCATTTAAGTGGACGCCATCGATTTAGTGGAAACGCATATATGTGATGAAGCATTGAAAACTATTTGACAGGTATTTTTTTATCTGCGGAAAAACAGTTTTAACGGAGGAACTCACCCGTCAAAGAAAGGTGTATCGAGGGGTGGTTTTGCAGGTTCACCCAGTCCACCGATCGAGCAGTCCACCGATCTGAACGATACAAAAATCAAAATTCTTCTAATGTAAAGCGATGAAAAATCTAGTATAGAAGAATTGAAAAAAATGAAATTAAGGGGTGACACGCCCCCCCCCCTTAGAAACGTTTTTGGGCAGATAAAAAATACGTGTCTAATAGTTTTCAATGCTTTATCACATATATGAGTTTCAACAAAATCAGAGACGGACACTTATGTGATGTTCCTTGTCAGATTCGGATTCGGAGGAGATTCCTGAAGACACAGAGAGTGAGCAGAACGAAGAAGAGCGGCACTCATCATCATCTTAGTTATATAAATTATATTAAGTTTAGTTTCAGAGAAAAATATAAATTTAAGCTCAAAATATAGTTTTATTATTATTTTCTATACAATCCAATATTTTAGGACACATTATTCATCGCAAAATACTTCCTATAGCTTAAAGTCAATTAAAGTCCTTAGTAATTAAAGTATCGTTTTTATTAGTGGAATACGAAAATACGCTGTAGTGGCACTGAACAGGCGGAAAAAGTCCTTTTTCCGCCTGTTCAGTGCCACTACAGCGTATTTTCGTATTCCACTAATAAAAACGATACTTTTAGTAAAATATTTGCAGTATCGAATTGCTTACTTGTCATATCGATAGAAAAGACCGTGTCATGCGACGAAGAGCGCAATGTGAAATACGCGGAGGATTCAACGTCGAACAGAACAAAGCGCGTGTTCATACACTGAGAGAAAATTTCATGGTATTTACAGCAAACTCCTATGGTAAAAGAGTGAATAGTAAAATTCGTTATAGTTTATTGACACCGCAATCATAATATGGTTAACATGACTATCAGCGATAAAGCGATAAACATAACCTAAACATGCGATTTGGGTGGCGCGTTTGACCATCTATTATCCCCGAAATGATTATTCACTATTGTAAAAAGCTTGACAATATAGATATGGTTAATTCAGTGCTATAACGAAATCGGCGTACAAATAGATTGCATACTGCACGTGAAGTTTTGTTCAATCAAACTTCTACTATTCATTTCAAATTCGTACAATTCATATGGTTAACATTAACGTTTTTCGAGTATAATTTCTTAGAAGACCTTATGAAAAGTGACTATTCGAAAAAAAATTATAGTAAAGTTTACTTCTAGCGAAGACATAAATCATCTGCAGTTCGAGCAACCGCAGCTTAATAGTTTTAAGAACTACGCATGTCTCAGAACCTGTTACAAAGTGTGTTTGTTGCATTGCAAAAATAGGACATCAGTTCAATACTTCTACTTGTAGTTCACCTTCTGCTCTTGTAGGACACACATTACTATGCATTTAGCAGGTCGTATCATATAATATGGCACGAATCACTATTATATGCTACAAAACTATCATTATGTGCCAAAAATCCATTTGAGCACTTACTTATATAATAAAAAAAGATCTGTGTAAAATTTCACCTAAATCGGAGATAACGGCTATTCGGCAGTACAGCCGGAATTACTTTTGTCTCCTATGCCATATCTGCGATCAAGATGCCACCAGCACTCGATAGCATGGTGGCAGCGTGCGTAGTATCGGCAGAAGATAGGCAAGTAGGTTGTAGGTTCGATTCCAAGTGTAGGCGACATAGTTTCTTCGAAAGAAATCATTACAGGAGGTCAGGGAATGACGAAATTATAATAAATCATCGACGAAAAATCATCGAAGTAAAACTCTCAGTATCGAATTTTTATTTTATTTTGGATTTATGAAATATTCGATGCATTTAGTAGCCGGGCATTGATACTTTGCACCAACACTTGAATAACACACAAAATCTACACATAGCAGGCCGCATCTTATGGTATGGTACAAATCACTATAATCATCGTCGCAAATCACAGGCAACATTTTTAATCGGTGAATATATACTTATGTATACATACTTTAGTCCTGTTCGCTATTATTACCGAATTAGTACGTTTTTTATAGTTTCAGGGAATATTTAGTTTATGTAAACCTACAATATTACATAGCATTGAACAATAAACGTATGCTTGTAAGATTGCTGTTTGCGGTTAACATATGTGCATAATTTACGCAAATGCTGAAATATCAATAAGCAGTACTGTACTTTTGGCTATGAAGTGGTATTATCCCCTCAAGGAAATATAAAATATAGTTAGAACATGGTTGGAAACACCCTACATTTCTCTCAGTGTATATATCTATAAATGGAGAAAGGCGATCTTGAAGACATTAGAGTTCGAAGACCGTCGTTCTCATACTAAACCATCTTCCCCATACTTAACACTATAACATGTGTTCCAACAGTCCCAAACCACCTGCTGTTCCCGGAAAATACGCTTTGACCAAGAGAAATATTCGGATCAAAAGTTTAATATTCTGGAGCCAGCCAATTTTCACGAAATCCATCAGCTCGCTAAAAAATATGAATCTTTTACTCCGTACATTTTTGTCCTTTGCGTGTTTTCCGAAATAAACGAGTGGCCTGAATGTCTTCAAAATGACCTGTAGATGCGGCATGGTTATTCCAAGGTCATTTCAAGGACGCACTTGTCTCCATGTGTGTGCACTGGCGTGTATGTGTTAGTACGTTGAATAAGTTCGTGCTGTTTTTCAACAGAGGGCGTTACCAAAACTGCGTGCGTGTAGTTTAAGATGGACAGCCGTGCGGAAAATTGACAGGGCATTCCTCATAAAAATAAGGGCTTTTAAAGGCTAATTTGAGGCTTTCCTTATCAGGGAAGCCTCAAATATGCCTTTGAAGGCCCTTATACGGCAATCCCGACAGGGGTTGCCACAATAGGGCCAGGTTTGGGCATTATAGGAAACGGACCAGTATACATAGCTTGGACTAATTCGTTTGTGGTATTTTAATTACTACACTCAATTATTCGATAATAGGTAAAAATAGGATAAACACGCGAGGGCATTGAATATTATTATATATTACATTTACAAATCCTTCAAAAAATTACATATTATTCTTATTGCCTTATTCATTCATGGAGTGACATGCCAGCGCGTATATTTGAACAATCCCATTCGGGTTTTTTTTACATTTTTATAGTGACTATTTTTCGCCGAAATCTTTCCGTATGAAATATTATTTCTTCCAAAGATTTTGATATTTTCCATTCATGAACTTTATCCGATTGTGTAGGATAAGTCAATAGATCGGTTTTCGTTTTCTAGATATTACCTTCCAACAAAAAAGATTCTAGACATTGATTGGATCCGAATATTTGTCTAATTTCTACTACACATCCATTGCTTAAAAGCACAACGTTATTTGGCGTAGTAGTGCTAATTGCAGTGCTATTATTGAAAATCAATTTTTCGGCAATGATTTTCTCGGCTTTAATAACCTTTTTCGTAACTGAAATTTCGGAGGAATTTCTCTTGGCCGCTCAAAGAAATTGTCTTTTTCATTCCGTCTGCGACAAAATTGAACCAGATACCTATTTGGACTTCCAATAGAACGTTTTATTTTTCCAAGGTAATTTTCGAAGGGGAAGCAATTTATTTTGCTCAAGTTGCATCCAAAATTATAAACGTCACCTACTACAAGGCAAAGCAAACACCTACACTGACAGAGAACTCCTATTGATATTAACTCACCGCGTCTATTTGATTTATTTTAACTTGAATTATCTAGATTTCACGTGAAATCAAATTTTTCTTATTGCATTCTATTATTGAAATTATTTATTTTAAATATATTTATTTATTCAGATCAAAATCTATTTAATATCGTCCAATAACTAAATATCTCATTTAATCCTAATAAATCTGTGATTCGGTTTCATCTGTTCAAAAAACAATTTACTTGAATTCGCCTAAAGGATCTATTTGATTTTTTTAAATTTTAATTAAATAGAATTTTCGTAGAGGCAACCATTTTTCTATTTAATTGAACTAATAGTCTGTCTTTATTGCAACACTCAAATTAAAGGGGTGTGGGGGTAGAGAGGGCGAAGAGAGAGAGGAGAATTATATATATATAGTGTCTTTATACGCGCCGCCTTATACTTTATTCTCGTATTCAACAAACAATTCAAAATGCACCCATACACCCATTCATGTGCAAAGAATCAGCCGTCTTGGTCCTTTATGCCAGACGCGCGAACAAGAAACTCGCACACGCGATCCTTGCAGGTCGTGATAAACAGTTCAATTTTTTCGACCCGAGTGCTAGCAACATGAAATGTCGCACCAAAGTCATTCGCTATTTCAGCCTGGACTGTTCGCAATCTTCGCAAGACTCGCCGGATCGAGACAATCGCGTGGAAAGCTTATAGAGGTCAGAGCTAGCCGAGTATCGGGAACAATGGAGTTAACCTGAAATTTCTCACTCTTGCGAGGTTAGCGCCGCCCCTCCCCGACGGTTCATATGCATGCTCCGCTCAACGCCACCACGCCGGTCCCCCTCCCGCCGACCGTCAAATCACACCGCGCCCCGCAACGCTGAGCATCCGCAAAACAATGTCAATCTCGTTCTCGGTCACCGTTGATCTCTCTCTCCCTCTCTCTCTCTCTCTCTCTCTCTCTCTCTCTCTCTCTCTCTCTCTCTCTCTTTCTCTCTCTCTCTCGCATTTGTGGTACGATCAGTTTCGTATCCTTTTAGGGGAAATGTCCCGATTTCCTGTAGTAGATACATACAATACAAACAGTCCAGTCGATGCTGGAGACGCTGTTGGAGTGTTCGATGTACCATTTCTAGCAGTTCACTCAGCACTTGGTAGCATTTACATTAGACATTGGACGTGTTTTTTTCAACATTATCTCCGTGGAATTTTGGGCACCTCATGTACATATAATATTCGTTCATTATATGACGATTGTAATTTCATTATTGGGATCTGTTCGTTCTTCTTTCGTTGAATCTTTGATGTTGAATATACGTATATTATACGTTCATTAAATACCTTCATATTCATATATGTATATTCTTCATATATGTATATAATTCGATGTCAAATGCTTATTGTATAATGTACGTAAAATATACATATTCGAAATTCTTTCACTATTATCAGTTAAATAGATCCACAATCCACATTTAATATACGTATAATACAGGTCTATCATGGACGTATACACATAGACATCATATACATATGTACATGTCGATATATGTATATTAGCCTTTCCTATTCGATGTGGGATGTATACATAATACACCATATAAATACACAACACTCATACCCATATACCCATGTACCGCAGATGTACCGCTGATGTGGAGTACGCTTGGTTATCTGGCTATACTACTGTGTCCAAAAAATAAGGTGACATTGTATTTATTTCGAAAATTGTTTATTTATTTTTCCAAATTAATTTCATCCCCTTCAAAGGAATCCCCTCCCGATGCAATGCACTTATGCCAACGGATTTTCCAATCTTCGAAACACTGATTGTAGTCACTTTCCGGGATGGCCTTCAGTTCCGTCTTCGCTGCGACTTGAATCTCCTCTATCGTATCAAAACGGTGTCCCCGGAGCGATCTTTTGAGCTTGCTGAACAGCCAGAAGTCGCACGGCGCCAGATCAGGTGAATACGGTGGTTGCGGAACGATATGGGTTGAGTTTTTGGCGAAACGTATCCGCAGCAGAAAATTGATTCCGCAAACAAAATTTAATGCAAATTCTTTGCTCAACAAATTTCGACATCGCAAAAAACGAAAAACTCACTTTTAGCAGCTCACAAAACGACGCGTATCTCAAACACTAATGAATATTTTGACATGTAAATTTGACATAGATGTCACTGACAGTACTACCAACCTAAAAAAAAAATAATTCTCCAAATCCTTCGACGCGCGCAGTTTAAATTCAAATGTCACCTTATTTTTTTGGACACAGTAGTATATTGGGTGTACAACTTAATTCGGTCCGTTTTTTTGCTTAAAATACGCACTTATTTGAATCATAAAATGAATTAATACATTAATTAAAATATTATCCATCATTAGCCACTACTTTTCCCTATCTTTCTGATAATTTATGAATTTCGTCGCGGAAGAAGCGTTCATCTTTCGAAGCCAAGAATGAATCGAGCCAATTTTTGATACCCTGTTGTGACGTGAAGCGTATTCCAGTCAAAGCGTTCTGCATCGATCGAAACAAATGATAGTCGGAAGGGGCAAGGTCTGGGCTATAGGGCGGGTGAGCCGAAATTTCCCACCCGCTATTTTCCAAATACTTTTTAACCAATATAGCAACGTGAGGCCGAGCGTTGTCATGTTGAAAGATTATGGTCTCGTGTCTGGTCGCATATTCTGGACGTTTTTCGGCTATAGCTCGCTTTAAACGGATCAATTGTTGCCTGTAGAAGTCTCCCGTGATGGTTTGACCAGCATTCGGTGGGCTTCAGCTGTACCTTTCTTCCAATTGAAACAGAAAATCAACACTTCCCGCAAATGGTGCTTATTTGGGACGAAATTCGACATTTTCACCTCAGTAAAAATTAGACTTGATGCGCAAAACTCAAAGGTCTGTAAACGATATTTGGTTAAGAGATGTTGATACTTCACGATACAGCAATAATCAGCTGTTACCGTCAACCATTTATCGCACCTGGAGCCATCTTTTAAAAATGGACCGAACTAAGTTGTAGACCTAATACTTGAATTCTTGGCATATATCAAGAGACGCGGGAGCGTCTTGACGCCAGGGAATAAAAAAATGATGAGCACCACTGCTTTCACGGATGATGAACACGCCGGCACTCTTTACACAATAAGATGCGCTCTCACTGTACATATTTAAACTTTGAATCGAAATTACGCAAGAACATGGAGATGAATAAAAAATCTAATGACATTCTACCAATGAAATGTTATTGTTTCGATCGATTTTTAGGGATACCATGCGTATATGGTATACCATATATGTCTACAACCATATCTATGGTATACGTATGTCATACATATACCATACGTATTTTCACGTATATCGTACGTATTCTTACGTATACCATACGTATTCTTACGTATACCATACGTATGATATACATCTTTTTTGCATTTATTATTCGTATATAAGGCGTTTATGATATGTCTAATATACGTTAATACGATGTCGCCATCGACGTCTATGAGACGTATTTGTACGTATACTAAAAAGTTAAATGTTCGGCTAATATCCGTATAATGTACATATATTTTTCACGGTTTAAACAATATAATTGACGTATTTTCGACATCTTATATACGTAAAATATACCGTTTAATAAACGTAGAATATACATACACTATACGGATATTAGCCGGACATTTAGCTCTATAGTATACGTACTAAATACGTCTTACAGACGTCGATGGCGACGTCGTATATACGTATTTTATACGTTAGTATTCGATCTGAGTGGTTGAAATTTTTAAAAACATCGATTTTTTGTTTTTGACAGTTTCCCAAAATATAACATTTCAAATATATTCTCTGTAAATTTTGACTCGATCCGTTCAAAATTGGGGCAGTTATGGGCGTTTTTAGGTGGGTTCCCCGAACCGGGGAACTTTAAAGTGTTCCTTTCACGAACCCGAATATCTTACAGTTAACTGATTTTCTTCTATAAACAAGTAAAAACAAGGGCGTCGCCAGCTAACGAGACAGGGGGCCAAGATAGGGGAGGGAGAGTAGGGGGAAAGTGAATTTTAGACATTTTAGACCCTTATATACATTTTTTCGAATCTCTAGGAAAAATGAAGCACCAGGCTCTGTAGACTTTCCTTACGCAGAGCTTAACGATTTTCTTTCGCCCTAAATACTATCAATCTCTGAGAAATCTCCGTTCGGAAATTTCAGCTATCTCTCTAGCACTCATATGTCACGTGGTACATCTTCTACTTCGCCTTAAAAGCGAAAACGTCGCAAGTATTCAGAATCATCAACAATGATCAACACCCAAGGTCTAAATCCACCGGTACGCGGTGGAAGAGACAAAACGCGACGAGGCTGAGACGGAAAGTTGGAGGGGACGATTTTTGTTCATGATGCAAATCCCCTATGCTAACCTCGCCAATGGCCAAATATGGCCACGCCATTAGAGTCGAAGCTTACAAAGGAATTCAATGAGAAACTAAAAAAGCCCGTGCGTTTTACCAATCAATCTTTAGAATACTAATCCCCAATAGACGCAGATATCCCTAACAATAGTACAAATTCGAAGTTACCACAAGACGCATCGCTTTTTAGAAGAATAAAAATACATAAACATGTAGAAAAATTAGGACAGTTTATTATGGAAAATCGTATGAATTTCGGCGGAATTTTAACGTCAATGATCGGGATCGGCAACTGGATTCACGATTTTTCATAAGAATCTGTACGACACTCCCTAGCTTGTAAAACATTTATTTTTCGCTAAAAAAAAACAATGGAGCTCGTGAAAATCCCGAATTCGCACTTTTTTGGTACTTGAATCAGGCGTATTAACGGTTGAAAAAATCCGTATACTAACATTCGTCGCCGGAATGTTCGATCTTTTTCACAGTTATAGGAATAATTAAGGGCAACACGTAACTCGTGGCCGAAAAAGAGCAATTTCCGTAATTTTTTTCTGGGAAAACGTGTGCAGGTTTTCAACGTTCTCTATTGTACATTAAGGAGGTTAGAGCGATCCAGTTGCCCGAAATGAGAGTTTACGAATTTCTTTTTCAATGAACCTCAAAAAAATGCATACGAGGTATAGATTTATTTTGCAGATGCTCATTTTTTATATAATATATCATTAAAGGGCAAAATTATGCATGTTTATATTTTCATTGACCAAATAAGAAAAACTTCTCTATTACTGCCAACTTCAAAAAGCATAACATTATCGATGATTATTATGAAAAAAAAACTGCGTCAGCGAATATTTTATACAACTCAGAATACGACTATGAAAAATTCGTAAAGACTCAGTAAAGTCTAGACAACACATGTATTTAAAAAAAAAATCAATCTTGGAATGTGTCCAACGCACCGACCACTTTAAAGAGTATGGTTTTGAGTACCTTTTAAAATTTTTATATTGAAAAATATTTACGAATGTGGTAGATACAATGGTTTGTGCAGACCGCTGTATGCTCCTCCGTGGTGACCAGTGCTGCTCTTAATAGTCGCGGAAAATCGATCAAACACACATACAGCGTCATCTCGTAACTGCCGTCCAAGACGAACCACGCTCGCACCGAAGCAAAAGGAACATGGCAAAGCGAGACGATATTTTTGACCGAAAACATCTACGCAAATAATGCTATCCTCGTACACGCGCGAGAGTTATCCGTCTCGCATGATTTCCTAATGCGGTAGGCGCAATGATCGACGGCAGCGTCTCGCGGCTTCCGTCGTGTATTATTAACGTTTCGAGATGACGAGCGGAGCACGGCAGCGAGCCCGAATCGTTTGTACGAATGTTTGATATATCGTCGTCGTCGTTGTCGTCGTCGTGTTAACGCCACGCACCATGTTGCACGTCTGCGTCTCGGCGCTTCTGCTATCGGGACATCATGAGAATGGCGAAAGGTCGCAATCGAGAAGAGAGACAGAGACACAGAGTGACAAAGAAAGAGACGAAAATACAAAGAAAGAACAATCGAGAGAGCAGAATTACGAATTTATATCTATTCGAGAGTTGTGACGAGGAACTGGAGAGAAGTTGGCAGAGGCCATGGAAAAGGCGAGTGCCTTGCCATTTATGGAAGAAACGAGGAGAAGGTTCGGCAAAGATCAGGAGAACACGACGCGCCGAGAGGTCGCCTTCTCGAACTCGCCGCCTGGCGGCGCTACGCTCTCTTCTATCGATCAAGCGCCTCGCTCGCTTTTACTGTGCGGTTATGGTACACTTTTTTCCATGCACGCGTCCTCGTCGCGTCGTAAAACGTGAGACAGCGGCGCGCGACCGCAGAAAGTTGCCACGAAACGTGAGCGAATATTGCCTTGCGAAGTTTCTTTCTCGGAAAGTCGAGCGCCAGAACGTATCAGGAGAGCATGCTCCACGAGGAACTCCAACTTTACCTCTCCCTACCGTCATAAATTATAGCTCTGCTCGTAGCTGTGTATTGCTACTGTACGAGCGCGCTACGGATCGTTTTACAGGCCTTTCCATTATTCTCGTAATGATGAGTATTGCGCGATCTTCATTGTTGAATATATTGTCACCATTGGGGCTCGGGGATCGGCGACCTTCCGTTAGAATTGAGCGGACCGAGCGAACGCTGCTCTCCAACCTCTAAATTGGAGGTTATGTAGGATGCTGAAAATACGCGCTGAAACGGCCGTAGAAATTCAACACGTACAATAGAGTATTGAACTATACTAAAAATATCATTCTCTTGTCATCCTAAAAGGATAGTGTTGAAAAAACATTTTCTACCATTTTATCGAAAAAAATATGCAATATTTTCGTTTACTTCAATTTTTTAATTAGATAAATTTGAACGTTTGGTCACGTGATCGAGAACGCTTCAGGATTGGTTGGATCTCTGGTGACGTCACATGCCAGTAAAAGATTGTATATATTTGTGAATATTTGAATTTTATTGCCGATTTATACAGTAAAACTGACATTCAGGAAGATAAACAAATTTTGTGAGCGTAATATAAAATAATTTATCATTTAAGATGATTTCCGTACAACCGTCAAATACCCTATTGGTCAACAAAAGGTAAACCGACCACTGAATGCACGAAAGCTGATTTTTATTTAGATAAAGGAAAGAATACACAAAGTAAAGAATGTGAACATGTCGTTGAATTGATTTCATAATTTAATATCCAGCTTTGACGCCACGCGGAATTTTTCTAGTTTGTGGTACTTGCACACCGCGCAACTGAGTTACGATACGGTTGTGCATAGTAGGTTGTTTAAAAGCGAAAACTATAGTTTTTATGAGTTTCGAGGGTAAGTATTACTTTCGTTACTTAAGATAGAATCAACCTTAGATTTTTTGCAAAATTTTTAAATAAATTCGCCATAATAGGTCAGGATTAGACATGTTTATCCACTGGTAATGTATTCTAACCACTTTCCAGCCAGTGGTCGTATAGGTTCTGTTCTGATTATTATCAAAGCAGACTAAAAAATATAGCTCATCTACTGAAAATTGTAGCTCATTACTGTAGCTAATAATTGAAACTAATAATTGAAGCTAATTACTGCTAAGAGATGACAATGTAAAATTAATTAATTGTTGTCGAAAAGTCACATCATGTGTTTGACAAAATTTCATTTTCTATTTCTCTGTCGAAACAAACTTGGGTATTTTATTGAGAATGCCAATGTTAAGATGCAAAAAAGATTTGTGTATTTTCTACGGAATCGTCATAACAAATATAATACTCGTATGTATAAGAATTTTATGGATTTTGTGCAACACAGCGTTTCCCAAATCTAGCATTTAAGGCGGGATTTACATTTAGACATGAAAAAATAAGCAATATTCAGGGTTCTTTTAACTAAGAAATATTTATTCTACAATTATCAAACTTTAGGTATACTTTAATAGTATATTTAAGTATACAAAACAATTTCTTTAAATTAATTCATCATCAAAATGACGGAGCTGTGACAGTGTTACAGCAAGATCGCCGCGGGAGTCGCGAATCGGCGTGCGGTCTAGCTTCCCGTAGACTTTGATTTGCAAAAAAGTTCAAACATTTTTTCAGTTAGAACATGTATAGTTTCTATGTGACGGTAATTAAAATGAAGAAAATGCAAATTTAAGAAAATGGCACGCATTTACAACAAAAAATCAATATTTCACACGACATTTCTGTAAAATGTGGATTAAAAAAGTAGTTTTTTTTTTCAATTTTTCAAAAACCATTCCCGTCAAGTAGAAGGTACCAATGTTATCAATATTTCTACCAAGTTTAAACTCAATCGGCTTAATAGTTTTTGAGTAATCCTGCACGTCAATTTCGATAATGCAGTTTTGAGAAAAAAACGCGTTTGAAGTTCACGCCCACTCCGAATCTGAGCGGTGAGGCACAGCGTAAACGGGTTGTAACGTTTGAAGTTTTTTGAATCTCGGTTTGAAACTTTGGGCAAATATTCTACAAATATCGTTCTATTGTTTGAAGAAAAAAAAATCGATTTTTTTATCGTTGTAAATGTATGTCCCGCCTTAAGAAGGTTTGAGGACTAGCCATAATCCAAGATTTTGATGCCTACAGAAAAACGTCACGGTCGTACATCGTATTCTAATCGGAATTCCCTACTGGAATCCAGTGTACGAATCCACACTCAGAAAAACGTTTGGTACCGTCAAAAAAACCGCGAGACTGCTCGACCCGAAAATGCGAGAAGAACGAAAGTGGAAGTACGAACGCAGCGCCGCCCGTGCGTTAAAATATCCATGTCACAGACTACAGCGCGGTTGCGACGAACTATTAGCGGCTTAAATCGAGTGTCCACGTGGTTGGATTTACCGAATTTAATCGATATCTGAAATTACGGGAGAACAATGGCTCGTGCCCGCAAAAAATCTCAATCACGATTCCCTTAGCAATCCTTCAAAGCTTATGCACTTGGTGAACACGCAACGTTAAATGAAACTCACCGGCTTCCACTAAATTTACTATCAACACCCGAGAGACGCCGTACAATGTTTTTCTCGAAGGATAGCACGCAGCGTGACAACAATGGCGGACAAAAAGAAATGACGATCGTACACTTACCTCGAAATGTAGCAACAAGCTATTGAAGTCCCCAATCTATCAAGATGTCTTCTACTACGCACATTTTTATATTTTCGATGTAAATCGTCTCACAAAACTTATCACAATGACTATTGTAGTTTTCTACACGCTCACAGGGGAGCTGCACGTCAACAGCCAGAAGAGAAGACGTGAACAGCCGGAAGTCGAAAGGGCGATCGTAGCGCTGTTCGTGCATGCATCTGAAACTACACTGATTCGCGATTTCCACTAATCGCTCACAGCGATCGGACAGAGCGCGCCCGTGGTCGCATTTGCCAAATAAAGTCGTTATCTAGAAATCGTGCCAGGAAAAAAGTGATCGATTGCATCCACAAGAACTCAAGTAGCAATAGCAATCGATAGCTGAAAAGTATACACATCGAAGAAAAAAGAAAACACGGTCTTACCTCGAAGTAACGTTAATTGAATCATTTGTTTCGATTAACTTATTCAATTGTAGAACCAACCATCATTCGCCTTATGCGTAATAATTAATTCAGTTGGAAAATGTAGTTTATTGGCCAATATAACGACCAAATATAAAGTTCAAATAAAACGCGGATTACTTGTATGAACTCCGATGTATTTAATCTAACCCTTTATATGGCCAGGGAGATATTGCTATTTTGACATGCTAATTTGCTTGTTTCAACTAAACTGGCTTTGTCACTTGAATCGAATTGTATTTCAAGCGAGTAAAATTAGGTTGCTTCAAGCAAAATTGCGTCAACTAAATATACATAGTTGGTATTACCAAACGTTTTTCTCAGTGCAATTTCAATCCTAGAGGATTCCGAGATCGTCGAACAGAATTCGATATGATTCTACATGGACGCCATCGTTTTCGGTACGTTGAATTTTCTAAGTAAAATATGTAGATATACAAAATGCCGTTACGAATTTTTTTCAACACAAAACACCAGAGATAAAAATAGTTTAATGTGTGTAATTTTACGCGCGGTTGGTTGGGCAAGACGTCCAAGCTACAGGTAATGTAATTTTTGTTTGCTTTTAGCACCATGATAAACCATTTCTAACAACGGAATAACGCAAACTAAACCTTTGCAAACATTGAGGAAAAAAACAAACGAACCCATCTTGCCCATCGTAAACCATATATATTCAATGTTCAATTCAGTGTTTGATGAAAAATTACGAATCTTGGCTGGCGAATGGAGAGCGTTGCTGCCAACCTCAATGTCCGCGAAGTTGCTGTATTCGGGCAACACTTAATATTAATTAATGGTAATAATAAATAATTTCGCGACATAATTATAAATGACTCCAAATTTCATTCTGAGTTGTATAAAACATTCGCTGACGCAGTTTTTTTCATAATAATCATCGATAATAGTATACTTTTTCAAGTTGGTGGTAACACAAAAGGTCTTTTTAATTACGTAATAAAAATATAATCATGCATAATTTTGCCCTTCAATTATATAAATATTTTATAAAAAATTAGCATCTACAGAATAAATCTATACCTCGTATGCATGTTTTTAAAGTTCGTTGAAAATAAATGTCATAAACCGTCATTCCACTCAACTGGACCACTCCAATAATAAAAATAAATGATAAAACGTTATCCTTCAGAGCGTTCATCTGCATTACACACCCATTTACTGGCGGTCGAGTGTCCATATACTGGTAATTTCGTCCATTCACTGACAATTTAGTAATTTCACCACTTATCTATCAACTCCTCCAATAGAATTTATTGCAATTGCTTCCAATTTTTTTCTTCTACTATCAGAATGATATTGTTTGTTAGCTAAAGCGATTAAAACGTTTGTTTCGATAATATATTCATTTTACAGCCCATCTGACAGATCCTACATTGCCGTTGTTTGTTTGTCCATTCAGTGGTCGGTTTGTCATATTCCTGTTCCGAATTCTTCGATAGATTTTTTCGCGCAATATCCAGCGACGCGAGGTGGCTCGAGCTTGCCATTTGCAGTTCGTCGCTTTTCCACACAGACGCGAAGTTTTTCACTCGCACGATCGTACCGCAGCTAACGCTGCAATCGTAACTCTTTCGACTGCGTTTGGCGGTAATTGTCTTTTTTCTCAGTGAAATCTCGGGAGATTTCAAGCGCTCGTTTTCAGGCGAAGTAGTCGCTGTATCACGTGACGCACGAGTGCGAGAGAGATAGCTGAAATTTTCGAACAGATTTCTCGAAGCTGAGTAATATTTAGGGCAAACAAAATCGTCGAGCTCTGCGTCGGTGAAGAGGGAATCGAACAACTTTTCACAGTGTTTAAAACTAACCATAATGGATATATATAGCCATGAAAAATGTTATCTTATGTGAATAAAGCTTTTCAAGTACCTAAAACTCCGTTTAAAAGTTATTTTTTTTAAATTGTTGCGCAAACGTTACACTACGTCATCTCAGGACGCGTGACGTCATGTGTGTAAAAAAACGACAAGCTCACCTCGAAATCAATATGGCGGGTTTTTTTTTGTTCGCTTTTGTGAAGTTTGGGGTTCTTGGTTAAATCCTGATTCTCCCAAAAAATGTAAACAAGAGACAAAAACGTAAACAGAAGAGAAATACAGTCGAACCTCGATATAACAAAGATTTGTCCATTCAGACATAATCATATACATTATGATCTAAATGCTAACGGCTTGGAAAAAAATACGTAAATTTGAACCTTTCTTGTTTTTAAAAATATCCCCATATTTATAATACTAATATATATATATTGTTTTTAGAGAACATTTTAAGGCGTTAAGCCACAGTAACGGGTATAACATCGTGGGCGAACTTAACAATTTTTTCGTATGAAAAAGTGATTCACTCATAAAATTAATTACACTTTTACAAATTACAAATTAATTACAATTTAGTATGAATATCAAGCTGTTAGAATTTTTTTTCGATGCCCAAAATAGTTGTCTCCTCGAAACTTCTCGAGGCAGCTTTTTTCCAATTGGCGTGACAAATAACTTCAACAATTTTCACTCAATTTACATCAAATTTAAAAGTTATGTTCCTAATTGCATTTCGCAGAGAAGTACGTACGGAATTTCTGATTAATCGAAAACTTTTCATTTTATGAGCAGTGTACGAGCAGTTATAATGAAATTTTTCACTGAACATTAATTTCTTAAGTTCAAATACCTACAACTTTTGAATAAAACAATATTTTTTTAATTCGGTACGTTCTTCTCTAGGTATTCTAATGTGGATTGACGAGAATTTTTGTTTTTTATTCTAGGTCAAAAAGTGTGGATGCCAAATGTCACGCCGCGGAGCGCTTAAAAAAAAGATAACAAAAGAAACTATTAGTAGTCAGCCATATTGTACATCGAACAAAAAAAATTCTAACAGCTTGATAGTCATACTAAATAGATGTGTCATTAAGTTTTATGAGTGAATAACTTTTTCATACGAAAACAAATTGTTAAATTCGCACATGATTTTATACCAGTTAATGTGGCCTTACGCCTTAAGGATCATGACTTCGGTATAACGGAAACCCGATATAACGAACGTCCCTTGAGATTCGTTCCATCGAGGTTCGACTGCACGCGCATGGAAACGTTTGTTTACACACGAATGACGTCGTAAGCTGTGACTGGTGTTTTGTTTGAGGTGAAGAACGAATTAAAAATATCTGAATTATTATCTTTGATGTATTGATTGAAATATATAAATGATTATCATTTAACAAAAATATCGATTGAATGATCGTTTTAATTACATAAACATTAATCGTAACTACATTTTAGATTTTTTTCTGAATACCGTCCGATCGCCTATTCTACAAAGCCTGATGCTTCGTTTATCCTAAAATAAGCTCTACTAGCCATAAAAAAAACCGTTCGAAAATTTTCCAGGTTATGTTGACTCAAGGGGGTTTTTGCGTTTCAGCTTTGAAATTCCAAACAAGTGTTACCTACACATCGTTTCCGAGAAAGCAAGACATCCAACTAACAATTCAGCGTTTGTTGCTGGAAAATTGTCAACTGCGCTGGAATTTGCGATCAATGACCGCGGCTACCGTGTCTGCGAGAGACGCTGCGGCTAAATTCACGATTTCCTTGGCCTCAGCCTCTACGTCCAATTGCCTAGAATTTGAGATCGCCGAATGTTGTTTTCGCCTCGAAAGGCAAGTTCGAAGGTTCTTTTCACTCCGCGATAACATCGGAGTCATGTCATGAAGGTCGGGTCGAAAGACGCGGTTGAAAGCTGTTCGTGGCTCGCACGATCCCGCGGCGGATTATGCGCGTAGGACAATGGAGTCCGCGTACAGCGAGCAGAGAAACAGGAACACGCGGTGGTCTTGGGTCGAGCTAAATTGAGCGGTGAGGGAACCTTTGTGTCTTCTTTCGCTAGCACGAACTAATATATATACATACATACATACATACATACATATATACATAATTTTTGTATATATATATATACACACATATAATATCGGTATATTCGATGAGTTTCAAATGCTTCTATTACAAAATCGAGATTATCGGAAATGTGGGACCAAATTTATATACATGTATATATTTGGTCCGACATTTCCGATGACAAAATAATTTGAAACTTATTTCGAATATACCCGAAAGTAGCTATAGAGGTTCTTTTCCGCTATTAAAATACGAGGCAATGGCGACGGAGTATATTATTGTGTCTATATATACAGGGTGTCCCGTTATGAATGGATAATCCCGCAAGTGTCGATAGGTCAGGATAGGTCCTACTGTATGCTGGAGTTTCAGTTTAGAAAAAGTTCCACGGTTTTCGAGATAAAAATCATCTGCTTTTGGTTTTTCGCGTACCATTTCTACAAATGATAACTTTTTTTTACCCGGTTTAAAAAAAATACTCTTGGTTATTTGTTTTATCTCGAAAAGTCATTTTCTTAACCTTGAATGTTAAGGGAACTTTATGAAAAAAGATCTTATGCAGAATTTGCATACAAACCAATTCGAACATCTGACTTTGATATCCTGCGGTGTAAAAAGAATGTACTACGCATATCGTGCGCCAATTATTTTAAAAAGTAGCTTAGTTATTGTCGATTCATGTCGTTTGTAGAAATGGCATGTGAAAAACCAAAAGCAGATGAATTTTTTTTGTTGATAAACACAAAGCCTAAAATTTCGGAAATCGTGGGACTTTTACTGAACTGAAATTCCAGCATATAGTAGGATATGATCCGACATATCGACAATTACAGAATGATCTATTCATTACAAGACACCATGGGTATGTGTGTATGTGTATATATGTATGTAGGCACAATAACTTTTAATTTAAACATTAAAATATGTTATACTATTAAAATACGGGGCTAAGAACACACACACACACAGACACACACACACACGCGCACGCACACACAGTAGCTATAAACTTCGGTCGGCGAAGGTATAGCGTGAATCACTAATTCGATTGCGTACGTCACTCGGTGACGTTTGACGTCACCGAGTATCACTTTTCTCGTCCACGTGGTATCACTTTTGTTACAAATTCTTGCAGGAATTCCAAAAATAGTAGAACCGAAATTGGTAACGTAAAAAAATGGTCAATAATTATAAATACGGTTCAACGTATCGGACATTTAGACAAATTCCGACGACATGATCGATATTGAATTATCTAAATACGATTACAATTGAGAATCGATTGCTACTCAATGAACGGGCTCGTTCTGCTAATTATTTCACCAATTTTGTAAAATGTTATCGGGAGTATCTGACGTTTTTTCAGATTGGAATTGAGGTGATTGGGTTGGAACACGATGCTGAGGCGATGTCTATCATTTGTGAAAATGTTGTCTGTCCGGTTGAGCGAAGATTGCGTGAAAACGTCAGAAGCTTTATTTTTGAACATTTGGTAGAAGATAAACGCTTTCAGAATTTCCCGCATTTTGTGATCTGGATCCGCCTAGTGGAACCTGAGAAATTGTGGTTTCCTTTTTAGAAGGACAGTGGCGCGTGGTGGACTTTGGAATTTATTAGGAGGCTCCTTAGTCCTTCGATGTTAAACTCGATACTCGATGAAAAATGTATAGTTTTTGTTAGCTTTAATCATTAGCTGATTGAACTTTTGGTTTTTTCTATTCTGGTGATGTGATTATGACTGTTTATTAAACTATATAGAAATCGAGTATTTTTTACTACTTAAGCCGGGATATACATTTACAACGATCAAAAAATCGATTTCTTTTTTTTCCGTTCAACGATAGAACTATATACAGTACTACCTCTCTAAGAGAGCGGTCTAGGGCGGTTAGGGGAAGAAATTCTCGAGAAATTCATCGCCGAAGCCTTCCCCCACCGCTAGGTTAGCGCGCTCGAAAATCGCGCATGTGGTAGCGTGTATGTGTTTCTCCACTCGAACTCGATAAGAGAGCGCGAACGAAAGTGTTGAGAAAACTATAAACGAGTTGCGGAAAGTGTACTGGCGTTTCGTCGTTTCATGCGTAAGTATATCTCATTGAATATTGATGTGTAAATCTTTCTTTTTCTTCGCTTTTTTTTATTCTGCTGTTTGGTATATTTTGTTGTTGCAATATTATAACACATATGAAGGAAACATTTGTAAGACTTTCAATAATTGTTGAATTATCTTATTGTTCGCGTATATATTATTATACAAAGGAATATTATCCATTTGACAATCGTGCGACGTGCGATTTTCTGAAATCGCTCGCGATCTCTTATCGAGTTGTCCGCGACAAACTCGAGAGGCCTCGGGTACACTGGACAGCTCGAGCTAGGTGGGGGAAGCCATAAAATGCGCTCAAGCGGAACGGCGGGGAAATTCTCTCTTAGCGAGGGCTCTCTTAGAGAGGTAGTACTGTATGTAGAATATTTTTCTAAAGGTACAAAGCGAAATTCGAAAAACGTCAAACGTTACAGCCCGTTCACGCTGTGCCTCGCCTTCTCAAAACTGCATTATCGAAATTGGCATGCAAGATTACTCAAAAACTATTAAACCGATTGAGTTGAAACTTGGAAGAAATATTGATAATATCGGTACCTTCTACTTGACGAAAATTGTTTTTGAAAATTGGAAAGAAATCTACTTTTTTAATCCACATTTTACAGAAACGTTGCGTGAAATGTTGATTTTTTTTGTAAATTCGTGCCATTTTCTCAAATTTTCATTTTCTTCATTTTAATTACCGTCATATAGAAACTATGTATGTTCCAACTGAAAAAATGTTTGAACTTTTTTGCAAATCAAAGTCTACGGGAAGCTAGACTGCACGTCGATTCGCAACTCCAGCGGCGACCTTGCTGTAACACTGCCACAGTTCCGCAATTTTGATGATGAATTAATTTTAAAAAATCGTTTACAAAATCCCTCAATACCGCTTGTTTTTTCCGATCTAAATGTATATCCCGCCTTAAGGAACGTATTTTCATGAGTCTTTGTATATAATCCTTAAGGGAGCGCACCACCGTAACTGCCCATTTTCGACCATTTTCATTGGATTTCTTCTGAAAGAAAGGAATAAAATAGAAAACAACTTTTGGGCTTTATTAGGTATATATTGAAGTACGTAAAAAAAAAAATTATTCGTCAAAAGAATACAAAATGGTGGCGCACGAGTGGCTATAGCACTACTGGTTTTCAGCCAACCGTCTCAGCGGCACGCAGTCGAACAGACGTAAATTTAATCCCGAAACTAAGAGTGATATATTTTCCTTAATTATATTGATTTTAGCAGTCAAGTACCGGGGAAAATTAAAAAATAATTTAAAAAAATAGAAACGAGTCTGAAAAAAATCGTTTTTTCGACCATAATTTTCATATAAAAAGTGATATATTTTTTAACCATTTTCAATTAATCGAAAAAAAGCACTCGTACTTATGTGAAGCAATCTCAGAAGCTACAATTAAAATTTCAAGTCGATTGGATGAGAATTGTCCGAGTTCTGCTGCGGGCCAATTTAAAAAACATGGTTTTGAGAAAAACTTGTTTGAAGTCAACGGTTTTCTAGAGGCTACAGCTGATGAAATTTTTTCCCGTAATCTCGTGCCATATATTGGAAGAAAATGAAACTATTTTTAGTCGGTAACTTTTTCGTCAAAGATAATAGACTTACAAGAGTCGAGAACTGCGTCTATCGTCGTGGCATCGCCGAAGGCGCTGTTCAGCGCTCGGAGAGTCCCCTCAAAAATAGCTCGAAAACCATTTCAAAACTGTTTTTTTTTAGCTATAAACGAACATGGGACGACGAGGTCAAGATTTTACACACAGTTTAGACATAATCTTGCCAAGTTTGAATTTTTATTGAAATATGTTGATAAGCAATGAAGTTATTATTATTTAAACAAAGTGCTGCCCTTGCTCCATGACCAACCGGTGCAGATGGTTCTGGCAGCTAGGGTGATCGAAGCGAAAAAAATACTGTACTTTCAGTATAAGAATAAAACTTTCGTATGACCTTTTATGCAACAGAATCCTTTTGTGCAATTTTATCAAGTACGGAAATGTCCAGCTGTAAAAAAAAATCCATACTTACCCACAAAAAACAAGAAAATTTGGCTATTTTTATAAAATATAACTTAAGACACGACTTACACGGTTTCATAAAACATACTGAGTTTATTAAGGCACTATACCACGGTAATTTTTTTTTCTTCATTTTCTGAAAGATACATTTGTTAAGAATGCTCTCACCAATTTTTTAAAAGAAATTTGACAAATTGGCGGAGATACAGCATTTTATGTGAAACCGTTCGAAGCGGCTGTGCGGCTTTGAACGCGTTTTTCTCGAAACTACGTTTGTCAACCTGGTTGACAACATATTAAAAAAACTATTCATCCGATTTGCATGACCCAAGTCTTAAACTGTTCGAAAATCCAGTCTCTATGGCACCACGTAGGAATTCTTTTGTAAAGAGCCCCCTTCTATTTTGTTTTCATAAACGATGAAAATTTTCCATGAAAATCGGAAATAAAATTCGCTGGTCCGCCATTTTTTTTAGATATCGACATTACCCTAGGTGATGCTGTAAACCTATGTGTCTAGTTTCTAAATATATTTTTATTTTATTTTTCAAATTAACCGTGTGGCTTAATCGCGGTCAACCGCCGAGCAGCAATTTCGTCGAAGTGTCCTCTTGGAAGCGGCGTACACCCCAAACTATACTTAAGATTCGAGTACAAAAATTTGTATACAGTCTTCTATATGTATATATTGACTATGAGTATTAATTTAAAAAATTACATGAATCATTTGCTTGAAAATAATTACGAAAAATACACCCTCGTACCGCGCACGAACCGTGGTGTGGTGCCTTAAATATGAAATGTCCGATGACCTCAATCACCACGATTAATACCCGATATCTCGTATATTTAGCTTTGATAGTTCGTGGTTTTTTTTTGTATTGTGAAAGTACGTCATCAGCCTCTCATACGCACGTTTTGATTTATGATTACACGTAAAACCCCGATTAACCGGGGTCGGGTCATCCGTGGAGCGGATCAACCGTGTGTCTCAAACGCCTCGCACGTGCGACCAGGCACGGTCGTCCCGTCAAGCTCGAAATCACAAACAAACGTAATCAACTAACTTTTTTTAGCAACAAGTAAAATATGATGCAACATAACGCAGATGATTATCATTAAATATAAGAAGTCACGTATACACTACAACAGAATTGATATTGGGTTAATAATGATAAAAAGTCGTATAAAACATATTTCGGATTAACCGCAGTTTCACTTATCGATGAATCATTCGATCCCGAGCACCCTGGTTAAACGGGGTCTTACTGTATCTGTCGAAATGTCCTCCTCAGATTCAAAAGGGTGTTACACCCCTTTTTCGAAGGTGTGTCGATTTTATCGTTTAGTGGTAATACACTACTGGAATTTTAATTTCCATTTCATGACATCGATAAGTGTCATAAAAATGCATTTAAATTTTACATTTCAAATTGCCGCGCGAAATCTGATAAAAACTCTAGCCACCATTCAAAACTTGAAAAATAATCGATAACATTAATTATTTTCTCACGCAATTTACAACTACCCTCACGGTCTGTGAAGTGCGTTAACCAGATACCCATTTCAGATTTCAGGCCTTTGGTTTCATCACATTGTCCAAACTTAGATGAGATTGCCGCTGTAAATAACGAAAATCATCACCAATAATATTCGAACTATATTGAATAAAATAAAAATCATATAAACAATGCTGAAATTTAATTTCCCAACACCTTTTTATTTTTTTCCTTGACCGGAATATTTGCTTTGCACTGATTTGGTGAAAATTCTCGGTAGCACGTTGTCAATGCATTTCTACGCTATAGTATATTCAAAACAAAGATACATGAACAGAGCGATCTGAAAGAAGATTGTAAATATTAGTCGCAAGTTAAATTTAATCAATTGGTAACAACAGTATAGTAAAACTTTTAGCGTTCAAAAGGGGACGTTTAAAAACTTTTTTGGTTCAAAATTCAAAATGGCAACGTAAACATGACCAACATGTTTAAAAAAAAAATAGGAACTACTTTTTTCACAAAAATATGTGTTTGGCCAAAACTAACAAATTTAGTGGGATTTTTTTGTTGATAAAGTTCATAATTTTTAAGTTAGCGCACCATTTTTTACTATTTTGGCGCTGTTCAGAATGTACCACAAGGAGATAAAAAAGTCTTTAACATCCTTAGTATAAGTGTGCGTGTGTGTGTTTGTATGCGTTTGTGTATATATATAGTGTATATGTGTGTATTCTTTCGTGCAAAATATTCACGACACATGTACATTGAGAAAACATCGAAAACCGTCGTTGACATCAAACGTCATCGTAAACGTCATCAACATTTCACACCTGTTCGAACATGATGTTACTAGTAGTTAAGTTTCCTGCGATGTTTCATAGCCATCATTCACCATCATGGTTATGTTGTTACAAATTATATATTCACGTCATTCATAATTCATATTTCACTTTCGTGCAAAATATTCACGGCACATGTACATTGAGAAAACATCGAAAACCGTCGTTGACATCAAACGTCATCGTAAACGTCATCAACATTTCACACCTGTTCGAACATGATGTTACTAGTAGTTAAGTTTCCTGCGATGTTTCATAGCCATCATTCACCATCATGGTTATGTTGTTACAAATTATATATTCACGTTATTTTATTTTGTTTTCTACAGTTGTTATTATTTAATCGAATCATTATTAGGCTTTTTGGTTTATACAGTGTCATTATTTACTTTATTTCTTTCACAATTCGAAATTGTACACTTTTTACTTTTATTTTTATTTTTATTTCACTATATATTGTAAATTATCACTTCTGTTTTTTGTATTGCCTCAAGGTTTTGACCAAGGCATAATAAATCACATTCAATCAATCAATCAATCAATCAATCTCTCTCTCTCCCCCCCCCCCTTATTTGCTAATTCAAAGTCTAGTTCGTTTATTCAGAGCAAAAGTAGGATTGACTGTGTACAAGCACAATACTGCGCGGTCCTGGGTCAGGAAAGGACGAGCAATCGTCGTAGACGCGCATCTTCGAAAGATTTCGGAAGCAGGACCCTACCGGAAGTGTATCGTCGACGGTCGATAGATATACGCACAATATCTCTCGCAACAGTTGCTCGGCATCATCGTCCGAGCCACACGTTAAGCATGACACGTACGGCTTTTATTTTTATTCCGTTGCCGATGTGTGCCAAGCTCGCTACGCGGCGTACTCGCGATCGCGGTGCGGCACACTCGGCTGCTGTGCGGTCGTCGCCTGATTGGCAACGGAGGGCAATGCGCGGCCCGACTAGCGGTAGAAACCGTTACGACGCTTTCGCGCATCTGGATCGACGGACAAACGTTTAACGATAGTCCGTGTGCATTCTCGTATGTTTAGACTACCGGAACTCGTATATTCGTGATCCCCAAAAGTCTTGGCGCCTCTCTCGGCCTAAGGCTGAAGCTCTACTAATGTAGTAAACTTGGTCAAAATACATTGATAAGAATGGACAGCATTTTAAAAGCGAAATATTACTCGAGATTCTGCTGTGTTCCAGGGTACAAAACGGATAATAAAAGTGAATTGTCGTTCCATAAGCCACCTAAAGATAGTCTTTATAATAGTTGTTGGCTCTGAGAATAACTTTCCTTAGCCCATCGAGGCGAGTTTGTAACAGGGAGCTGCCACCTCCTATCCCTTACCGTATATAAAAATGCTACGCTTTTCGACCGCTTTATTTGGTTCTACTACCTCTCCCCGTGGCGCTAGTAGGTTTCTGACAACTTCTTATTGCGCAGGCGCGTGGCCCGCACTGCGTACAAAACATACATAACCACCACAACGACGAATACGATTGTTTTGACCCGTGATTTTGACGTTTGCAGTTTAAATCGAGGTGCGGAATTGATTAAATTACTGAAATTGCTTATACTCGTGTACTAATGCCGTGTATTGTGCGCGGTTGTACCTCAGGATACAATATAATTATTTATCGCTAAATAATCGATTCTTAAAAATGTTGTTAGCGATTAAGTTTTCAAAAATGCTTCAGTTCCCGTTATATAAGCATATAATCAGAGATGGAGCTCTTCTTTTAGATTTAGTAATGAATCTTTTGAAAAAGTTATAATTTGGTACAAAATAGTTCCGTTTCCCTATTTATCTTTATAATTGTTTGTTGGCACGATCATTAGAAAACAGAGTTATAGCAATAGACAAATAATGAATAATACATAAATTAATAACACAACAATGGTAGTATAATAAATTGTGTGTGTGTGTATAGATATACACCATATGAAACCATCAGTGCGTATTGTTGGTGGTATATGGATATTGTCTGATTATGTGTGCGTGCGTACACATACATAGTCCCTGTGCGCGCATGAGGATTGTTCGAGAACAACTAGCGCTGCGAGTGGCAGAGTAGGACACTACAAACAGCGGACAAATCGCGTAGCGAAAATTCCAAAAGATGCCAGCCCCCTGGTTTGTAGTCACTCCACGAGATTTTTCCTTTTGAAGTTTGTATCTTTATAAATTCTACATTGAGCAATATTAGAAGTTATTTCTGTTGTATACAATGCATAAATATAATTTCAGACGTCCCTTGTAAAAAGCATGCTCTGAAAAATAGAAGCACTCCTTCTCGAAACCTGCGAGTAACACTCATAACCTTAAAAAATCTAAATCCGGAGCTGCCAGAGCTAAAAAAAGGGGGGAAAATAAATGATTTACTGCAGTAGCATTTTTACCGTCCAATAGCCGAATCGCAGCATATCAAGAACTAAGTAGTTTTTTACGTTCGAGGCTATACTTTGATCGGCCATATTGAAATATCGCTGCGCCACCTCTAGGGCGTGAAAATCGCGAATAGATGTGTGATAGGCGACTCTGAGGATCGTCACGAAGTCGGACGTCCGGGTACATGTGAATGTTGAAGACTCGCGATTTCTGGGATAGTCCTGAGAGCAGCCGATTGTCTCCATACTCATCATTTGGAAGACCCCAATCTCAAGGAGAAGTAAAATTCGGAACATTTCACCGAAAATTAGAGGCAGCGTTTATTCTCTCACGGAACTTGTCGTTGATCCAACGACTCTCGGTGGGTCACAAAAGACACGACGCTGCCTTTGAAAAATCACGGTTGACCGTCATTTGACCTTGACGCCTCCATCGGCTAAGGGACATTCGTGGTATTCGATCACTCGGTAGCCTGTAGCTACGTTTGCGCGGAACGTTTGTCAATCGCGGGAGAAAGACGTAAACGTGCAGACATTTGTTGGGGAGTCGCCAGATCCCACCACAGCCCTACAGGGGTTTGATAGGGACGCCGCACGTAGGGAGTCCACGTTGGAATTCAAGTGGATTCCGCCCTATTTTCCTATTTGGATCGTTTGGTAATTCTTTATTTGAACGTCTCAACCGGAATTTGTTGGATCTACGAAAAACATCATTTCGTGATTCCGTGCACAAACATGAGGAATCCCGAGATGGACCCACCTAGCTCTGTAGGGATTTGTTTCGAACATCGCACCAATTGAATCCTCATTGAGATTCAATTGGATCCTGCGCCGTTCCCCGATGAACGCTGTTTGCGAATTCTTACCACGCTCGAATCGAAAATATGTGAAAAGTCGCGAGAACAAACTCGGCGTGTTGAAACATAACCGGCACGCTTCGTGAGCGCGTACGTGTAGGTGATATTATGTCGAAGTGCAGTAAAATAAATAACAAACGATAATTACAGGGGATATTCAGTGATGCGATTCGAATCGATTTTCAAGATGTAGGTTTTAAGGCCTTAGGCCACAGTAACGGGTATAAAATCATGTGCGAATTGAACAATTTTTTTTCGTATGAAAAAGTGATTCACTCATAAAATTAATTACACATCTATTTAGTATGAATATCAAGCTGTTAGAAAATATATATATATTTTTTTTTCGTTGTACAAAATGTCCGACTACTAATATTGTCTTTTGTTATCTTCTTTAGGCGCTCGGCGGCGTGACATTTAGCATCCACAATTTTTTACCTAGAACGATACACAAAAATTCTCGTCAATCTACATTAGAATACCTAGAGAAGTACGCACGGAATTTGAAAAATATTGTTTTATTCAAAAGTTGTAGGTATTTGAACTTGAGAAATGAATTTTCAGTGAAAAATTTCGTTACAACTGCTCACAAACTGCTCATAAAATGAAAAGTTTTCGATTAATCAGAAATGCCGTACGTTCTTCTCTGCGAAATGCAATTAGGAACATAACTTTTAAATTTGAAGTAAATCGAGTGAAAATCGTTGAAGTTATTTTTCACGCCAATTGGAAAAAAGCTGTTTCGAGAAATTTCGAGTAGTCGGCCATTTCGTACATCGAAAAAAAAATATATTTTTTCTAACAGCTTGATATTCATACTGAATAGATGTGTAATTAATTTTATGAGCGAATCACTTTTTCATCAAAATCACTTTTAAAAAAAAAATTGTTAAATTCGCACATGATTTCATACCCGTTACTGTGGCCTTAAGGAGGTTGGAGCGGTCCAGTTGAGTCAAATGACGGTTTATTTTTTTTTTCTTTTTCCATGAACCTCAAAAAAATGCATACGAAGTATAGATTTATTCTGTAGATGCTAACTTTTCATAAAATATATAATTAAAGGGTAAAGGTATGCATTTTCATATTTTCATTACGCGAATAAGAAAAACGTTTGTGCTACTACCAACTTGAAAAAGTATAACTATTGTGAAAAAAAAACTGCGTCAGTGAACGTTTTATATAAGGCAGAATAAACTTTTGAGTGATTTATAATTATGCCTATTTATGTCATTTATGTCATTTATGTCACGAGATTATTTATTATTACCATTAATTGATATCAAGTGTTGCCGAAATACGGCAACTTCGCGGACATTGAGGTTGGCAGCAATGCTTTTCACTCGCCAGCCAAGATTCGTAATCTTTCATTGAACCTTGATGGTTCAATATTGAATATATATATACCAGGTGTGTAAGTATGAAACCGGAATTTGCCCATAGGTGGCGCTAGATGTCGATGCAGTTACCGACACACACGTCAGCGGTGTCTTGTTATTGTATTGATATCCGACAAAGATTTCCAACTCACAATAACACGAGTTTCATTTAGTAGCATTAGTTTATTAGAGATAAACATGTCGAGTTTTGTGCCAACAAATTACGATTTGCCGACAGCACTACTTTTCTGTTTTCATCTGAAGAAAACCGCAGCCGAATCGCATCGAATGCTTGTGGAGGCGTTTGGTGAGCATGCTCTCGGTAAAACACAGTGTTTCGAGTGGTCCAAATGGTTCAAAAGTGGCGATTTTGACGTGAGGAATGAAGAACGTGGAAGGCCACCGAAAAAGTTTGAAGACGCTGACCTGCAAGCCTTGTTGGACGAAGACGACGCTCAAACACAACAACAACTGGCGGATGTACCTACGGTAATGATATGATACTTTGTATCATATCATTACAATAAACGTGTTTTTTCTGCACAAAAATTCCGGTTTCATACTTACACACCTGGTAGGGTTTACAATGGGCAAGATGGCGTTGTTTTTTCTAAATGTTTACAAAGGTTTAGTTTGCGTTAATCCGTTGTTAGAAATGGTTTATGTTGGTGCTAAATAGCAAAAAAAATTACATTACCCGTAGTGTGAACGTCTTGCCCATCTAACCGCGCGTAAAATTACACACATTAAGCTATTTTTCATCTCTGGTGTTTTATGGTGGACAAATTTCAAAAAAATCGTAAACGTTCCGTATAACCTAGGCAGTAACATATATTTTTAATTTCTTTTAAATCTTGAATTCTTGCTAATGCTCCAACCTCCTTAAGCTATCGATACTTTTGAAGATAGAATTTATAGTTTTTTAAGATCCACTCATTTTGTATTTCTACATATTTTTATTTACAAAATTCAACGTACCGAGAACAATGGGATCCATTTTGAATCGTATCAATCGATTTCTGTTCGATAATCTGGGAATCCTTTAGGTTTCAAATTGGATTGCAGTAGGCAATCTCCATTAGAATGACGTTTTTCATGGACAAGTATGGGATTCCAATTGGATCCCTACGACAATTCCGGCATAGGTTAAGGGATATTATTACCGTTCTGTCAAAAATGGGATATCCGGTCCCAATGCCACGTGCAAGCGTTTGTCAACATCGACAGACCGCGCGAGAACGAACCGGAAGTTCAGCAGGCAAGTTGCAACAGCGAAGTAGCAAAGAATATTATGAACGGCGAATCTGCAAGACCGGAAGGCGATGCAGGGAGGAGAAGAACACCAAAACATGCGCAGCAGCGTTCTCTTTGAGGCAAAAGTGTGTATGCGATCGGCCATGTTTTAATATCGTGCGTTGACGATCGGGAAGGCGTGATCCACACTCAGCAGCCTTTCTGCTGTTGGTTCCACTGGGTTTTTATGGTCGTAGTGATCATTTCTATGGACTGAGATGATATAGTCCTTTTGGCATGGGTAAAAGGGAAAATACATTGAAAAAAGCCTTGGGGACAGAGTGAAATGCGCGTTGCGGAGCACGAAGCAGAGTAGGATGCGTGTGGCTTCCGTAGGTGTATGCAAAATATCGTTGGAATCGCTTCAGCCTGGTTTAAGGGGTCTTCTCACTTTATACGCTAAAAAGGCTATTTTCATGAATTTTTTTGATAAGTTTATATTATAGATATTGATATAAAAGTTGTTACACTTAATAAATACACTTTCGAAATACATGAAATTTTTTTTTGTTATTTATTGAAGTCACTATTTATAGACGAAAATGGTAGTTAAAAAAATGTCCTAATAAAATGGTAGGTCTGCGCTGTGGATGAAATCTCGGAGGTGGATCATCCGAAGCAAAAATCAAACGGTTTTAGATTCAGTGTGTTAATGGCTATAGTTCACATCATACGATTTTTGATATATGCAATAATAACAAAATGACGGATATTTTTCGAAAAAAAAAAAACAAAAACAAAACGTGTTTTTTCACCGTTTTTGGCAAAAAAAAGTAAATAGCAAAATTTTAAAAATCCTTGATATGCGCTGTACCTATAGTCGTAAAGAATATGTGGTTAAAATTTCATAAGGATCGGTTCAGTACTTTCGAAGATTTAATCAACAAGCTGTCGAAAAACGTTGTTTCGAGAAAAGCGCGTTTAAGGGGTTAGGCCACAGTAACGGATATAAAATCATGTGCGAATTTAACAATTTTTTTCGTATGAAAAAGTGATCCACTCACAAAATTAATTACACATCTATTTAATATGAGTATCAAGTTGTTAAAAAAAAAAAAATTCCGATGTACAAAATGGCCGACTACTCGAAACTTCTCGAAACAGCTTTTTTCCAATTGACGTGACAAATAACTTCAACAATTTTCACTCGATTTACTTCAAATTTTTAAGTTACGTTCCTAATTGCATTTCGCAGAGAAGTACGTACGGAATTTCTGATTAATCGAAAACTTTTCATTTTATGAGCAGTTATAACGAAATTTTTCACTGAAAATTCATTTCTCAAGTTCAAATACCTACAACTTTTGAATGAAACAATATTTTTTAAATTCCGTGCGTACTTCTCTAGGTATTCTAATGTAGATTGACGAGAATTTTTGTTTTTTGTTCTAGGTAAAAAATCTTGGATGCTAAACGTCACGTAGCGGAGCGCCTAAAAAAAAAGATAACAAAAGAAAGTATTAGTAGTCGGCCATTTTGTACGTCGAAAAAAATATATTTTTTTTTCTAACAGCTTGATATTCATACTAAACGGATGTGTAATTAATTTTATGAGTGAACCACTTTTTCATACGAAAAAAAAAATGTAAATTCGCAAATGATTTTATACCCGTTACTGTGGCCTAACCCCTTAAAGTTTGTCTGAGTTACGTAAATACATAAAAACATTTTTTTTAATGTATCTCGAAAGTGTATTTATTAAGTGTAACAACTTTTATATCAACATCTATAATATAAACGTATCAATTTTTTAAATGAAAATAGCCTTTTTTAGTGACTAAAGTTAGAAGACCCCTCAATCGTAAGACCCGACCGTAACCCGAACAAGCAAACGTACTAACGTTTCCCATTTGTACGGTATATGAAGTTCATGTAAGAATTTTACATACCGATAAAAACGTTGAGCGCCGGTTGACAATCTCCGTTTAGTCATTACTGAAAAAGAAACGCAGGACGAGGATCATTAGGTGAATGAATCGAGGATGATTGAGACAGACGCGACAAGGGTCAGTTGGGTCATGCCTCTTCGGGAAGTGAAGGTCGACGAGGCACTGGTAAATCGATCCTCGAACGCCGATACGGACAAATCTATCCTCCTTGCGACGGCCCGATCGTCCTTTCTCTTCGCCCAGATACAGCATCGTAATTTAGTCGTTCGAAGTATATCGGAGCTTCGCGACAAAACAAAAGTTGGCCCAACTGTTAGATCAAAATTTTATTTTTCCTACGCTTAGTTTGTATTGCAAAAACGGTTAAGGTGGAACATACATTTACAACGATCAAAAAATCGATTTCTTTTTTAAACGATACAACTATATATGTAGAATATTTTCCTAAAGTTTCAAAGCGAAATTCGGAAAACTTCAAACGTTACAGCCCGTCAACGCTGTGCCTCAACGCTCGGATTCGGAGCGGGCGTGAACTTCAAACGTGTTTTTCTTAAAACTGCATTATCAAAATTGGCGTGCAAGATTACTGAAAAACTATTGAGCCGATTGAGTTGAAACTTGATAGAAATATTGATAATATTGGTACCTTCTACTTAACGAAAATTGTTTTTAGAAAATTGTAAAAAAAAACTACTTTTTTAATGCACATTAAATGCCTGCCGTCTTCTCAAATGTGCATTTTCTGCATTTTAATTACCGTCACATAGAAACTATTCGTGTTCTAACTGAAAAAATGTTTGAACTTTTTTGCAAATCAAAGTCTACGGGAAGCTAGACTGCACGCCGATTCGCAACTCCCGCGGCGACCTTACTGTAACACTCTGCCACAGTTCCACCATTTTAATGATGGATTAAGGGGTAAGGCCACTGTAACGGCCCAAAAAAAAAGGTTTTTTCACTAATTTTTTGCTCCCGAAATTGAAGGTATTTGAAAAAAAACTTTTAATGGTGTTATCGGGCATACATTAAACTTTATTATAAAATTTTTTTACAGTAAAAAAAAACAAAATGGCGGTTCCACAGCTATCTTCCCGGGACATGTTTTGCTTCCAGGGCTCCGCGGCACGCAGCACCACTGGTGCATTTTTGAATCTAGAACAAAAAAAAAACCATTAATCTAGAGGGCTATAGCTAAAGAATGTCGATCGGATTTTAAAAAGTATCAATTTTTGTGGATTTGGCGTGCGTTTGAAAAAAAAAATTGATTTTTGACGAAAAAAACGGCAAGTTTTTTGTTAATAAAAAATCAATAAATAAAGTTCTTAAAAATTCCGATCGACATTCTCAAGATAATGTAAATGTTCACATCTGGTTAAAATTTCAAGTAAAAAAAATGAAAATTGTTCGAGTTATGCTGCGTGCCATTTTGAAAAACCATGTTTCGAGAAAAACGCGTTTAAAGTTTTGCGAATCTTAAACTAGTTTAAGTGCGAATCTTAAACTAGTTTAAAACGTGAATCTTAAACTAGTTTAAAACGCGTTTAAAGTTTTGCGAAGTTTAAACTATTTTTAAAGCCAATAAAAAAAATCGATTTTTCAAAAAATTTACAGTGGCCTTACCCCTTAAGGCGTTACCCCCACTTGTAGCGCAAAAAGGGCTTTTTAATGAATTTTTTAAAGAAAACTACAAAACTTTTTTAATCGATCAATATACCATCTTAAATATCACATCTTGAAGAACTTTCAGTAATTTTTTTATTGAAAAATATTACATTGTTTAATGGCAAATGGCCGTCAATGAAATAATGTTTTTATATACACGGTTTGCGGTGACCAACATTGCGGCGAAGTGGATCATCTGAAAAAAAAAATGCGGATGGATTTAGTCAAATATAAGTATAAACTAGTCTTTAATCGAAGGATTTTAAAAAATATTCATTTTTCACAAAATGGCGGACAGTCAAAGTTAATGGTTCAATTTTAACGAAAAAAACGGCTGTTTTTGGCTATAAAACGGCCATTTTTTACGAAAAAAAAATCGAACGATTAAAGACTACGTTTTTATGTATTAAATAAGCCTGCAAAATTTCAAGAAGATCGGTTCATTAGTGTTCGAGTAATCTTGGTCACCGACTTCAGAAATGCCATTTTGAGAAAAACGCGTTTAAAGTTTCAATTCGCCGGTCATTTACACAACGGATTCTTCTCTTTCAACGCTCATATCTCCGTCAATTTTGTTCGGATCGACTTGAAATTTTCAGGACATATTCTCAGATACTTATACTTCAAAAAAATGCAATAAACAAAAAATCGATTTTTTCAAAATCGCAACCTTAATTACAAAAATTATTTCGTATACTTAAATATACTATTAAAGTATACCTCAAGTTTGATAATTGTAGAATAATTACTTCTTAGTTTGAAAGATCCCTCAATATTGCTTATTTTCTTCCTGTCTAAATGTATATCCCGCCTTAAGGATTGAGCCGAAATTCCATAATTCGTGAGGTACGCGCATAATTGTCATATCGAATTGAAACTCAACCAATTGAGAACAAACGTTCGCGAATTAATTTGTTGCTTGAGGAACAACGGCTTATTCTACAAACATTCGTTATTATCAACAATCGAACGTGTCAAAGTTATTTTGTAATGTCGAAAATATGGCAGACGGAGCTAAAACGAAAAACCGATTTTTTCGTTTTTCGTTTCTAAACGAATTATTTTGCGGTGGGGGAAATAACTTCACTCGACGAATCTCGCTGAATTCTATGCTTGTGACTTATTCCAGATCTTAAACGTAAGGCATGCAGATCCCCCATGGAAATTTATATACGCAAAAATATACTGCAAATTTATTTTATTAATAATTATAATATTTGTGATAATATTTTATTAATAATTATAGTATTGTGCCAAATTCTAATTTTCGTAACGTTTTTATATATGAGATGTATATGCGTGGTATTACTGTATATCAATGTATCATATATCAATGATATATGTAGCATTTAGCCTGCATATACACCATATATATTTAGCATATATGTTGCATACTCACTGCATACATACCACATATATACTGCATAAATGGTACATATATGCCACATATATACAGATATGCGTAGCATATGCGTAGCATATCTGTATATAGTGTTTATTAATTAAGTTTAATTTAATTTAAGTTTTTTTTAATTTAAGGTTTAAGTTTTATGAAGTTTAACTTTTATAGTGTTTGCACACAGCATATATTTCTTGTCAGGAATATATATAAAAAATGTATGCGTCATATATGACGCATAAATGACACATATATGAGTCATATATGACGCATACATTTTTGATATATTTTTCTGACAAAAAAATAGATTGAAAATATATCGAAAGTATATGCGTCGTATATGCCTCATATATGCATCATATATAGTGTTTATACGTAGCATATATTTTTTTGGTCAGAAAAATATATCGAAAATATATGGGTCATATATGCGTCATATATTTGGTGCATATATACTGAATATATACGTATTAAACTATTTTTCGTCACTATATATGCGACCGATATATATGTATGTAGCATATATTTTCTGCATGTATTTTGCATACATAAATTTCCATGGGGGATGCACTAGCTCGTAGGCAGGAGGTCAAAGCTATCGCTGCACAATAAGCTAATGATATACAAAGCTACAATCAAGCCTATCTCGACTTACGGAATTCGACTGTGGGTAACTGTGAGCAGTTCCAACATCGAAATTCCGCAGTGATATCAAGCCAAGATTCTTAAGTCGACAAGCATGCATGCACAATCTTCTCGTGCAAGCATGCTTTAGCGTTTGTGTATTTTTTGCGCAAGCACGATGATTGAGCAGCGGTTTGAAGATTGATTGAATTTTCATCCGTATGCTGAACGTGTTTACTAGGCTCGTACAAGCAAACGTCAGTCGCCATGTATCGCTCAGTGTTTACGAACGCATTTCCGAGTCTTATCAATTTCGTAGATAATTTCGTAGATAATAGATGCAATCACGTTTGTACATACACTGAGAAAAAAGAATCGTTGAATGTGCAAAATGCATTTTATTGTCTCGAAATTTTGTTGCTTTAACAGTTGCTCAGACATGCTAAATAAGCAGATAGTTTAAATGTATCTTTGGTTACTGTCCAACTATACTGATTCGTTATGCCAATCAAAAATTAAGTCGAACGTATTGAAAGATACAATTTTGTTTAACCAACTGAATTTTGGATGGATGAAGCAATTTTTTTTTCAGTGTAGCCAATCCGTGGGATATATTTACAATTCGTTCAACCGGATTATTTGGGAATAATGTTTCCTTTTTCATAACCATACTCCGTTTTCGCGATGTTCTTTTTAAGGGGCCAGTCCACTTTGGAGTCACGAAGAACACGCTATTTTCGCGATTTTTTTTTTTAGGATTTTATAAAAGATATGTATATAAAAGTTGTTGGGCATGATAAATCAAGTCTTGAAATACATTTTCAAAAAAATGTTTAATTCATTTTTATTCATTTTTAAGTACAAAAACTATAGTTTAACGTAACGCCTCAAAAATAGGTGGGCTCGGTAGCTCCATCACAACTCGACAACGGCTTGTCTGAAACAAAAAAATCAATTTTGATTTTTGACTTTGATTTTTTTGTTTCAGACAAGCCGTTGCCGAGTTGTGATGGAGCTACTGAGCTATATATATATATATATTAGGGTGACCGTTATTTTGGCTTCGGTAAACAAAATTTAACGTCTAGCAAAAAAACGAATCAAGATATGAAAAAAAAATCTGTGTAAAATTTGGACAGGCTGGGATAAGGAGAACACGTGCCACCAAGCAGTTTAATTTTCTAAAATACATGCATTTAACAAAAGATATGCATTTAAAAAAACACACATAAAAAATCTGGAATTGGGTACATTGATTGTACACATTAAGAGGTACAAAATATATGATTTACTGATTTTTTCCCATCAATTATGTACACTCGGGAGCAGATTGAAAAATTAATAGAAAATTTGAAAACAGACGTGGCCATGTGGTCATATTGTGGCGGGAAATCGAAGCAGTGAATTAATTATCGGAGCGGATTTTTTATGCAAATAATAATAGAATAATCGTGTATTGAATTCTTCAAAGTGATATTTTTTTTCTTGAGCCTGCGAGAAGATTTTCCAACTGTAGTGGCGATAATACAAAATATAGTGCAGACAAATAGTTCGAAATTTGGTCGTGGCGCTTCGTCCGCTCATTTTTACCGACCGAGTTGATTTGCCATTGTTGGGCATAGAAAAAAAATACAACACGTGAAATCTTTACGTTTCGGCAAATTTATTTCGATTTTACGATGCGGTTCCAAACGGTATCAGGTTTTCCAGTCAGACTTTACTTTTCTGCTCGATAAAGACAGTGATTTCTTTATTACTCCCGAATTTATGGCGTTTTTTGAACGATTGTTGTCAAAGACTCTATGTACACCACGAAAAAATGGCGCCCCATTAAAAATGTCAGGTCACTTTGAGACACCGTAATGCTCACAATATTTTCATATCTTCGCGAATGTCAGTATTTACGATGTAATCGGCAATCAAATTTAAATATTCAACCAGACCGCCAAAACCTTCCCGCTGACGTATGTGTAGTCACGTGACGCCTGTGACGTCACATGCCAGTAAACAAGGCAAAGGACCTGTCTCGCTGCTGAGTTGTCGTACACCAAACCTTCCTCTCCATTCTTATTCAAAAGTTGATAATATGGCAACTATCACTACAAATAACTATGAATGAACAGAAAAAGCTCGAAAATATACTGAAATAAACTAGAAAATCGCTCATTACTCGTCACGGGACTCGCAATGACAATCTGTTTACTGGCATGTGACGTCACTAGAGATCCAACCAATCCTGGAGCGTTTTTGTTCACGTGACCAAACGTTCAAATTGATCTACTTAAAACATTGAAATAAACGAAAATAATGCCTAGCAGTATCGAGTTTTATTTGCACAACTTTTTCGCAAAGCTTTTTTACAAAACATGACAATTTCACATACATACTTTTCACTTATTGTCTACTCCCTTCGTTCCTACATTCCGCATTATTTTCACGTTCTCCCCGTCTTCATTTATTCGACCACTTCGTCGAATAAATGCTCTCCTCCCCCATGCTCCTTACTCATCTTTCTACATAGAAAATAATGCATATTTTTTTTGGATAAAATGATAGAAAATACTTTTTCAACACTATATCCTTTTAGAATGACAAGAAATGAACCATATTTTTAATATAATCAAATACTCTGTTGCTGAGCGTTGTCTTCGTGAAAAAAGAAGCAATGAAAGGTGGCGTTAAAAAACATTCACGAGGAGCCAAGGATTGGGAGCTGGAATTATTTTTACTGAGGTCTCGAGCCCATTGGAAATATTATTACACTCAGAAAAACGTTTGGTACCGCCAAAAAAAAATTGTTTGAATCAACAAAATCCTGCAGTTGCGGGTGGCGAACGATATAAACAATTCAATTGACTCCGAGATTTGGTTGAATTACGAATATATATTTATTTCCGGCAAATAAACTTCTTCTTGATCCAAAAACGCAAAGAGTACTTTAAATTCTAATTCCGGTGTCCTGAAACAAAACTTTATTGTAACATACTGAACAGTTGGATCGGTAATCTCTCCCTCAAAATCATTTTCAAAATATATAGTTCAACGAAAAACATATACAGTAGAATGAAACATGTGTGCATTTAATGAATTGCAGAGCATATTTCAGTTAATACATAAGGGGCTTAAACCGAGTGTCCACGTGGTTGGATTAATCGAATTTAATCGATATCTGAAATTACGTGAGAACAACGGCTCGTGCCCGCAAAAAAATCTCAATCACGATTCCCTTAGCAATCCTTCAAAGCTTATGTACTTGATGAACACGCAACGTTAAATGAAACTCACCGGCTTCCACTAAATTTACTATCAACTCCCGAGAGACGAAGTACAATGTTTTTCTCGAAGGATAGCACGCAGCGTGACAACAAAGGCGGACACAAAGAAATGACGATCGTACACTTCCCTCGAAATGTAGCAACAAGCGATAGAAGTCCCCAATCTATCAAGATTTCTTCTACTACGCACATTTTTATATTTTCGGTGTAAATCGTCTCACAAAACTTATCACCATATCTATTGTAATTTTCTATACGCTCACAGGGGAGATGCACATCACAGCCAGAAGAGAAGACGTGAAGTCGAAAGGGCGATGGCAGCGCTGTTCGCGCATGCATCTGAAACTAAACTGATTCGCGATTTCCACTAATTAATCGCTCACAGCGATCGAACAGAGCGCGCCCGTGGTCGGATTTGCAAATGAAGTCGTTATCTAGAAATCGTGCCGGGAAAAAAGTGATCGATGCCACGTGATGGCAAAAAGTGATCAAGTAGCAATAGCAATTAATAGCTGAAAAATATGCACATCGTAGAAAAAAGAAAACACAGTCTTACCTCGACGTAACTTTAATTAAATCATTTGTTTCAATTAACTTATTCAATTGTAGAACCAACCATCATTCGCTTTATGCGTAATAATTCGGTCGAAAAATGTATTTTGTTGGCCAATATAACGACCAAATATAGAGTTCAAATAAAACGCGGATTACTTGTATGAACTCCGATGTAGTTAATCTAACCCATTGTATAGCCAGGGAGATATTTATATTTTGACATGATAATTTGGTTGTTTCAACTAAACTGGCTTTGTCACTTGAATCGAATTCTATTTCAAGCGAGTAAAATGAGGTTGCTTCAAGCAAAATTGCTTCAACTAAATATACATAGTTGGTATTACTGAACGTTTTTCTGAGTGTACGAGGCCGATACGTAATTGATCTGGGTCTGAAAATTTATGGGTGCATATATAGGGACAACCGATGCGTTTCTCCGGCAAAATGGCTTCCCCTCGGTTCTATGGACTATCCGTTTTGTCGGCGTCCTCGCACACCGAAGCTCCTACCTCATTGTTACCCGAGATTCGGAGCAATTCGTTTCGGCTGGCATTTCGTCCCGCGTTGCGTCTCCCGAGCGGACTGCAAGAGAGCGCGGTCGCCCGTTTTCCGCCATATTGACAAGCTTGCTTTCGAACGGGTACCCTTTGGGGGGGGGGGGGGGTTCCATAGGATCTAGGGAACTTTTGCGATCTTGTCGTGTCCGTCCGTCCGGAGGAGTGCTCCCTTGTTTTCTTGTGGCCCGTTTGAGGGCTCTGCAGAAGCTTAAGATTTTTTTATTGCGCAGTTTTATGGACTAGGATGGCGTTGAAGTTTGCATGGGTAGAAGGCAACGGAAGTTCTTTTTTATTATTTTAATATCTTCATTTTTATTACCATTAATTTTCGTATAAATTAAGGGGCTATACCAGTGCAACACTTAAAAAAAATCGATTTTTTTGTTGCCTTTTTCGACAGTTTATACTTTCAAGAAGATCATTATCATTCATATCAATATAATTTAATTTTATCTCGCAAAAATCGATAGTTAAATCTTTAAACGCGTTTTTCTGGAAATGAGATTTTTAAAAATTTGCTGACATTGTAACTCAAAGAGCAATTATCCGATTGACTTGAAATTTTAACTGAGTACTCTTGAATATATTTACTCTACAATGACGTAGGATATTTTTGATTGGATGAAAATTGACGATTTGGCATTGAAAAAAAAAACGACCATTTTATAAGCAAGAAAACAGACTTTTTTTCACAACTACACCATTTTGTTAGATTTTGATATTTTTCGAAAATCCTACGTCATTCTACAGAAAATACCTTCCAGTTGAACGACATTTTTTCCTTTTTCGGTTTCAGCTACTCAATCGGCCGGAATCATGCCAGCAGTGGCGGAACTTTTTTTATTTTGGCGCCTCATAAGTCGCTTGGATCTCAACACTTTTCTATGAAAAAATTATGTAATATAGGTCAAATATAGCCAAATATGTTCTTAATTTTTCGAAACATTCAATTGAGTACTTTTCTTCCAAAATCCGAAAACTGTGTCCAGTTTTTTTCGTTTCGTCTTCTTTTTCTTTTTTCGTTCCGTCCGATTGTTTTGAATTTTTATCAATCGGCCACGAAGTGGAACGAGCTAGTCGAGGATCGCCGGAATACGTCGAGCCTTGCGACAGTGACCTTTTATGTTTACCAAAACACTTCCACAATATCGCAGATTGAGATTAACCTCAAACTTGACCTTCAACGGCGCGCACTCCTTACCTGCCTCTGCTCGTCCATTTTTTTTTCACGTTGCCACTTTACTGTTCGTTCGAATAAACTTCCCTGAGCAGAAAGATACGACACTGCTGTGCTCGAGCGCGTTGACGAAAGACTGTACCTACACCTGCACCTGACTCCCGAGCAAAAATATTTCGCTGATTTACTCGTATACAATTGTAGCATGAACATCTTCGTAGTAAGCAACAGAATTGTTCCAATGTAAACCGACTGTCAGAGGGGGCTGCGTACAGTCGCGTAGTCTCTGAAAATTCCCTGTAGGTTCGGTCGAATTAGATATCGCGATGCTCTCTCGTGGCATGTTCGGCAATGCCAACGAACTGCGCCATGTGCATTTTCCTTTTCGAACATCGAACATTCCTCTACGTAGGTCGCAAAAACAAATAAAATCGTCATAGCTTCGTGTTTTAATTTCTACTTGAGGAGATTCTACGATTCTGAGGGGAAACTCGTTCATCGAGATTCGAACGAACGCGAGTTCGGGATTTTTTTTATAATCGGAAAAAAACACTTCCAGACAAGATTTGCACGCACGGTAGGTGGGAAAAAGGCATTCGTTTTACACTTTATTTTCGTGCGTTTCCGACGATTTCCATGGCCGTGCATGATTTGTTTTAGCCTTACCATACTTTAACTTAATTTAGACAATTTTTTATTAAGTTTAAGTTAAACAAAATTATTTAAAACAACGCTTAAATCAAGTTGAAATAAAAACAAATTGAAACAAACTAAATTAACTTCAAATTGATCAAATTTAAATTAACATTCAAATAAATTAAAGTAAACTTAAAACAACATTTAAATTAAGTGTAAATTAAACAAAATTTAAGCAAAGTTCAAATTGAATGAAGAAAAATAAAACTCAATTCAAACAAATAACCTTTTTATTTGTTTAAATTGACTTTTTGACATTCTCTCCTTTTTTATTTTGCATGATTGTTTTATCCTGTGTGAATAATTGTGAATAATTTTACAAGCGATCGCAATTTCAACGAAAACGACATTCCTACATGGTAAAATTCATTTGTGGCGATTAACATTGTAGTAGTATAATAAAACAGTACGGCGTATCATGGTTATGATTTTGTACAGTACTCGTTGAATTTGTTCGTGAAATAATATTCTTGTTTAGTCTCCCCGATGCTCGTTCGGCTAATGAATATGCAGCTCGTCGTAGCGATAGCGCAATACTATTTTGTTCAAAAAAACTACCGAACAAGCCAATTATAAAAAAAAATCTTCCTTCTCACAGAGCTACTTAAGAAAAGATGCGCAATTACTTTTTACACCAACTGCATACGCGGGTGTAATTAATTCTTGCGAACGATTCAAACTCGACGAGTTTTTATCCCAGGATGGCATGTTGTACTCGTAAAGAATTCGTTCGGCTTGTGGAAGGGTAGGAATTGCGTTTAGTGAGAAACCGCCCGGGCTACACCTACAATAACATTGTACAATACTTCCATTGTGCAATAATATTGAATAACACCTTGAACCCAAACGATCAATTATTATCACGCAATAACTTTGACGGCCCATAAGCGTGAATTTTTTCGCGTGAGCAAGACCTCCCCAATGTATGGCGCAATACTAATCCTACACGGTGCAATGAAAAAATATAGTGCAATAATAGTCAACCTCGCTGAAACTTTTGTTCAACCATTGCGCAATCTTCAATACTAACCCTTAACGGTCAAAAACATGGCGCAAATCTCAATATTGTGCAATATATTAGGACTTGGAATTAATTCGTAGCGTTTTTTTAATGGAAGAAAAAAAATTATTTTAGATGACAATAAAAAAATACATTAATGAAAGTATTGCCCCTCGTTTTCTACTACTTTTGACCATCTTTCGAGCAGGGTACGAATACCGTGTCGGAAGACCGCCTCGTCTTTAGATGCAATCCACGAATCGACCCATTTTTGACAATCTTCGTAAGAAGTGAACTTCTCCTCGGACAGGCTATGAGCCATCGAACGAAACAAGTGGTAATCACAAGGAGCGATATCTGGAGAATACGGCGGGTGGGGTAGGACTTCCCATTCAAGCGTTTCCAGATATATTTTTACCGGTTTTGCGACCCACGGACGAGCATTGTCGTGCAGCAAAATGACTTTGTCGTGTCTTTCGGAGTGTTCCGGCCGTTTGTCTTTCAATGCACGGCTCAAGCGCATCAATTGCAGTCGGTAGCGATCCCCAGTTATGTTTTCATTCGGTTTCAGCAGTTCATAATAAATCACACCCCTCTGATCCCACCAAATACAGAGCAGGAGCCTAGACCTATGGATATTCGGCTTTGCCACTGATGTTGATGGTTAGCCGGGCTTAACCCATGACTTCCTGCGCTTCGGATTGTCGTGATGGATCCATTTTTCATTACCAGTGACAATTCGATGCCAATCGGGAAAAAAGCGTGAAGTAAAACTCCCCGCGAAAACACTTTATTCGGCACAATTGTTGACATATTCAATAAATTATAAAGTGTTGTTATTTACGATTCAAAAAGAGGTTACGTACAGCAAATGACAATGATAGCTGTTTCACGATGAATACATTACTGTGGGTAACAACGAAATACTGTACTACCTACGCCATCTTTTGTAAAACGCTACGAATTGATTCCAACACCTAATAGTTGATCGTTTACGGCTCTAACATCAAAACTTTCAAAATTTCAGTGTATCCTCCAACTTGCTCAAATTTCGAGATCCCGGAATTCTCAATTCTTCCGCCACGCGGAGTGTCGTTAACGCTTGGCTCTTTAAATTGACTACAATCGCCATAAGAGACTCGGGCTTCAAAAAACTGCCATTTTCTACAAAATGTACTTAACACACTGACTTCGACTGGAACGCCCTTGAAGCAGATGCGCCACGTGACGGCGAGATAGCGCAAGTTTTCGAAAACATATTACTCAAGACCGAATAACATTTAGAGCGAAAAAAAATCACGCTCTTCGTCACCGAATTCTCCAGAGCCTCGTGCTTCCTTTTCCCAAATAACTTTGCCATCTACGAGAAAACCGTTCGAAAATTTGTGAGGTTATGTTGACTCCGTGCATGCCCTCAAACGATTCTCGAACATTGAGATTCTGCGAAATGAAAACGCCGTGACTTTCTCGCGACCGAGACATCGCGCGAAAAAAAATCATGCAAAAGAGAGTGAAAAGTCGCAAAATGCTCCCAACTATCTCCCCCCCCCGCGCGTTTCACCATGGAAACGACTTGCTGACAGGGCGAACTTAGTTGCGCGAAATAAAATGGTGAGGTCGCGACGTTCAAGTTTTTTTCTCCACCGTACACGTCCTACTGTTTGCCCGCACACACGCGCGCCAATGCGCATGTGTGTGCAGCACCGCACACACTCGGGGCTTACGAAGTGCCGCGCGCGCGAGGCAAGGATATCGGAACGAAGGAGGGGGGGGGGGACGATGGTTGCGTGACTGGGTTTGCGAGCGCCGTAGCGCTGGGGGCGAGGGGAGCGCGTTTTGCGATTCCGATGTCAGTAACAGAACACGAGGCAGGGGGGGGTTGTTGAAGAAAGAGAGAGCGCGTCGCTGGCTCGCGCGCGCGCGACTCTCACGTAAGCAGCAGCGATGGAATACGCGGTTGCACGGGTAAAGAGAGAAAGAGAGGGAGCGGGCGTCGCATTCGGGACGCCACCGGATCGATAGCGGGCGCCGCGCGCGGCGTAATTCCGGACTTGCCCGCGAGGCTATACAACGCACAGACACGAGATAGAGAGAGACGGAGTGTGTAGAATAAGTAAGGGAGAGAGAGAGAGAGAGAGAGAGAAAGAGAACGAGGTAAGGAGAATCGCTGTCCGACAAGAGAGCGAGGGGGTGGGACATGACTCGAAACGTGCCTGTGTGTACATGGCCGTATGTATTCACGCAGTGAGCTCTCTTGTTACCATGGAGACTATACGAGAAGGGCTCTAATACCAATGCGCACCACAGCGTTGTACAAATTGACTCTGAATCCAAGTACGCACGTAACGAACGCTCACGCAGACTGGATAAAGTCGATTTTCAAGTTTTCGACTTTAAATACAGCTTTTGACTTGGGACAGTCCATTGTTATTTAAGCATTTTTATGTAAAGGTCGTTTCAGGGTCATGTCCCTGAATGCGACGTTACATAAATATAACGGGTTCAAAATCCCCTCGCTCATACGCTCATTTTTTGTCTTTTGTAACAGTCGTTTCGAGGTCCTGTCTCTAAAATCGTCGCTTTAGCTGAAAACAGCCGATGTCCTCGTAGCCAACGTTACGTAGATATAGCGGGTTCAAAACCCACTCCCTGATGTACGTCTCCATGTACCCTGTCTCGAGACTTTTTTTCTCTGCATTTCTCGCTCTTACGCTCCTTCTCCTCTTTCTCGGTCTTCCCCTCTTTCTGTCTTCCCTTCCCCCCTCCACGGCTCTATACGTAAATACGTGTCGCTACGCAGCGGCGAGAATTCTCTCGGGTGGACCAAGGTCAAAGGAAAGACGCGGCGTTGGGTTTGGGACGCGCGCTTAGGTTGGGTCTGGGCTGGGACGAGCCGGCTACGTGAACGCCCCGCGCGCCTGCACGAGCCGATCCCCGATAAACGTGTTTTACAGGCTAGTTAATAGTGTAGAGATGTGACAGAGAGGGAGAGGGGTACCTGAACAATTCGAAGATTCGCATGAAAAGGGGACACGCCGGAATAGAGCGAGGGTCGCGAAGGGGATGATCGACGTTATGGGAAATTATTGTTCCGGCTGTGGGCGCCAAAACTGACGCGGTTTTTACAATTACGTACTTTTGATACGGAGCGATGCCAATGTGGGGGACGAGTGATTAGTGGGCGTTTGGGGCACTCGAGAGGGATTCGTAATCAATTGGAGGTGCGATGGAGACACTTCGTTGCCGACTGCAACATCGATACGTGGTCATTGTCCCGTTCGCATACCGGAAAGGGCTGCCTGACGGTCGCGTGTCAGGTCACGTGGGCTACACCCACTTGCTCGATGTCATAATTCCAAGCGAATTAACCGAGATTGATTCGTCATGTGCGATTACGTAAAACGCCCTTTCACTCGATCGCGATCCTCATTTAGCTCAGTGTCCATGAGAAATGGGACGTTGGGGACATTGTTGCTGACGCGTGGTAAAATTAGCACGCGTGGCGATGTTACTTTACCACTAGACCCCCCTCGGGAAGCTACATCTTTAGGCTTGGAGAACTCGCAGTTTGGGACAACGTGAGCGTTAACGCGAAAAACGTGCGATTGTGCTAAATTCGCCGTGGTACGGGCTTGTTTGGCACGGTCACCGCTAGGTGCACCAGCGGTTGAGACTCGAAGTATAAGTAACGAAAGTTACTCGTCTCATGGCGGTGGCAACTAATTTGAATAATTAATATGACGGAGACGCATCGAATTGCTGACGGTATTATTCCGATAAGTCGTAATATCGGAATACCGGGATTCCGATATTTATGGGAAACCTTGATTAAAAACGTGAAAAGCTTGAAAGTGCAGATGGAAATTGTAGAAATAATAGTGCATAGCTAAGTGGAACTACAGTATTTATTAAAAATCACCGTATTATTATTGAGATCTTTATTTATATCTTTCTAAACGTACTCTGCTGTTCTTAAATATATCCAACCCAACATAAAATGAATAAACGAACGAAAAGTAGGATCTTTTGTCCCAATTTAAAAAGTAGTAAAAAAGGAAAATAAAAATTGGGAAGTTTTATGGAAGTCAGCGCAGTAGTAGCTACCAGAATGCAAACAAATGGCATAGCTTGTGGCAGGCAGGCAACAGCATGGTCACTTTAAGATGGTGCGTGCACGAACCTCCTTATTAGAAAAAAAAAATTGATTTTTTGTATACTGTAGTAGAGACGTAAAAAATGACGTCCACGAAAACTCTGCAGGACTTACCGGCTAAACACAACTAATTAATTCACGAAATCAATGCATCTAACCCGCACCATATAGGGAATCCGTACGGATCGAACTTTGGAACGGAAATAATAATAGTTCTCGGTTAGATCAGAGCTATGCGAAAAGAGACGAATAACAAGAAAACTGTCGCGGCCATGTATGTTCCATAAAAAAAATATAGGTTAATGGACATTTCGAGCAGATATCATCGATTCAATCGACTCATTTTTGCGTTCGCTAACCGCGTCTGCCATCTCTCTTGTTACAATATGCACATTACACATACACTACAACACACGACCACACATACAGTAAAAAAACACATGCTTGACATGTATCGAAAGCACCTGAATACAGCGTTGCCACGGATATTGCCAGAATTATGAAATGGCGGCCTGTGACAACTCAAGTCAAATCTGATTGCAATTTTACTTCACTTACCAAACTATAATACAAACAGTTGTCACATGCACTTCTCAAATAATTGTTTTCTGTATTATGTTTATTATTATACCCGAATACATTATATTTTGCTTTCTTCATTTTCGATAATTTATAGATTTTCTGTTGACTAGTCAATCCGCTAGTACTACTTTAATTAACGAGATTGAGCGCAAAAAACAGAGGGTACCCGAAGTTTCGTCTTTCTGAGACGACCGTACCTTATTGCAGGTGTAAGTAACGGAAAAAAGGCCCTTTCTGATTCCTCACTCGTGGATAAATAAGTTGATACTTCGGAAATATTTACTGTAGGTAATCATATGTTAAGGCTGCTGAACGTAGTTAAAAAAACTATTAAAAGTAACTGAAATGGAAATAATAAGCATTATAATGATATTTTAATGTTTTCAATTGCGGTATCGAAATATCGGTATTATTCGAGTCCAATATCGGATCTTTGGTCCGATATTCCAGTTTTTCGATACTATCGAAATTCCATGCTCTAGTTCTGTCGCCTTTGAAACAAGGCCAAATGCAAAGATGGAAATACATCGCATGTATTTTTTTAGCTGGCTTCCGGTGTAGCACAAGTCGTTTTTTTTTATTATGGAGAGAGATTAGAAATATTCGAATTGTTTGTTGGCACATGGCGCTGTGACGGCCAGAGCCGAACCTAAAAAGATGTTGGCTCCCCCATGTGAGAACTATTTGAACTTTTTTCCCCTAAACGTTTAATCGTCATTGAGCGTGGCATTGAAATCGATTGGGATTTTCCCGTTTCTTTTCTTCGGAAAATCAATAATAAAATGATACATCTCCATTGCTCCGGTCTGAATAGTTTTTTAGCCGGAAGTTACAATGTTCCTCGGAATTAAAAATGCGCCACGTTATCAACCGTATCGGACAACGTTAAAAATCGCTGGGTGGTGGCGCGTCGAGCGGCGACGAAGGGAAACCGGTCAGATACGGGGGCTACGTACACAATGCGCACTTGTTTCGCGGCCGCGACGCAATAACCACTCACACATTAGTCACGCAATGCAGCAATTTCTGCTGTCGAGCCCGAACGAACTTTGAAGTTTTCGTAGTTTCCAGTCGCCGATTTGAAGATCCGAGAATATCGAAACCGCTGAGCGATTGAGCACAGTTCTTCGTCGAACGTTTTTACTTGCGCTGAAATTCTTATGACATTGATCGCAGCTGAACGCCGCGTGAAGTCGCGTCAGGATCAACGATTTTTCATGGGACACTGAGCTGAACTGTGCGGAATGTTACTTTTTTTTTCTCGAAAACGACGCGGCCGATACTATGAAGTTGCAATTTTATTGGAATCAATCACGGCCGCGATCGCTCAAAAATAATCTGCGAGAGCGAAATCGGCTCGATGCGCCGATTTTCACTTGATTACGAAAGATACCACAGGCAAACCGATGCCAACCCTCAATAGCGTTCTACAGCCTCACCGTAACCGGAAGCGCGCAACCATGCCACTGTTTGTCGATATTTTAGGAATCTAAATAATCTACTCAGACCATACGCTTGCAACATTGCGCTCGAAACCTTAATGGGGTACATCTCCCTAGGGGGGTCAAAAAAATGCATTTTCCAAAAATATTTTTATCCAATAGTATCACGTTTTAGCTATATTCCTTGAAAATTTTATTGCAATATTCCTAAAATTAAATGCGCTACAGCTACTAACAGTCGGCCAGGCGAGCGATGGCAGCACCATACTTCAAACTTTAAAGGCGTTTTTCTTGAAACACTGTTTTCAAAGTCGGTGGACATGATATCTCGAGAACCACTTGATGGATTGTTTCCAAATTTACAGGAGATACGATGAGAAACATTTGAAGGTCGTTGACGATCTGATTTTTATGAAATTGATCTTCATTTTTTGATAGTTACGTAAAAATGGCGCCTTTTTCATAGGTTTTATATCTTCGAAATTCAATTCGTCGCCACGTTGTTAAAAAAAAAGATTCTGAAAATCGACGATCGTCAACGACTCACATTCATTGTTAACTTGAATATCCCGTTTGATTTTTAGATTTCAGATGGAACGTTTAAGCTGCATAGTGGCCATCGCCAAAAATCGCGAACGAAATTTCATCATGTGCGGGCGGCCATGTTTTCGTTGCTTTTCTGTATTTTTTAGTGATTTTTTAAGGCTCTCGATAAATGTATCTTTGTGTTTAAAAAGATGTGTTTCTTTTTCACCAACCGTTTCCCAGAAAAATCGTTTGAATTTGACCATTGTTTCAAGTCTGTGGATGAATGTAGCCCCTTGAGTTTGCGACGTCGAGAAATGTGGCCAAACGAGTCTTTTTACGAAACTGTCTCATCTACGGAGGTTATGGGTAAAGAGGTCTAAACTCCATAGGGGAATCGGTGGAAAAAGCGTCCGCGATAGTGCAAAAAGTTCAGGTACAAAATCTCATCACCGGCGGCGCTACGATAACGAGTGACAGACCAATATAGTAATATCTATATGACAAAGTGAGAGGGGCCACGACATTGCGATTAATCCTAAAGTAAAAATTGAAAAGAAGCAATGGAAGGACTAATTCCTCTGCACAAATAATTATTTTAAAAAACGAAACGTAAAGTAACTGCTGTACAACAGGAAACGGGAGGACGAAAATCGTAAGTACTTGAGGAACAAAGAAAATAATTCACAAATTTACACAGTCAGCATTGGGATCGGTACTTTTTCAAACTTATAAATGATTTTGAATTTAGCATATACCGATAATGGAAGACACTAGAAACTTATTACAAATTTACTTTATACATACATGGTGTGACGTTTCGCTAAAAACATATCAATAACTTTTTATGTTTATACACTTGTTATACTTAACATTATACCCGATTTATATTGCATACTTCCGATTAATGTCGAAAACAAAGGTTATGTTCGTAAAAAACTAACATACGCATATACCCAGTTAGCAATTTCCAAAAAGTTGTCCAAATAGGTAGCACATGTCTGCTTGGAAGTTACCAAAAAGTTATCATGTGTCTAAAAGTTATTTTGTCGGAGGGTTGTCAACGTAAAGGTGACCACCGGGCGGACATTGCTACCCATTTAGATGACTTTTGGACAACTTTTTGAAAATGACTACTTGGGTACACAAAACATCGGGCGCGATCTGCGGTAGCGCCGCTCGATAACATTTATTCTTTACAATTTCGTGGACGCTTTAAGGGGGTAGATCCCTCTATAATGTAAAGAAGAGCTTATGTCCGAAAATAAACTGCGCGAGGAAGCCAGGTACTACTTTATGGCCTCGGAATCGCAAATTGATGGGTAGGTCATTTAGTCACAACATTTTGGAGCCTTGAAACTTCAAACCGCGTTTTCCTGAAAACCACGATTTCGCGAATCTCGTAAAAGATCACTGAAAAACTATACGATCGATCGTTTTGAAATTTCACACACTTTTAGATAACATAATCACCGTCTATGTGAACCTAAAGTTCTTAGAAAATGATTTAACAAAACTATTTTTTCATCAACACATATTATAGTAAAAAATTCATGAGAAATGAAACATTTTTTCAATCGCGTACAATTTTTCGAATTTTCACTTTCATTTGGATTTTATAGGTTCGCATAGAGCGTGTGGATCCTAGAAATCAATAACTTCTTGGCTCTGACGTTTCAGATCAATGCACCCAACGCTGGATTGTACCCCATGGAACAACTCGGACGGCACCCGTTTCTGAAGCAAGTGTCGTACAGCCGCCATTTAAAAATATTTTTTTAAAAACCGAAAATGAAAAAATGTCACAATATGTACAAACAATTTTGATTATGTAAAATAAATAGTTTCGACCCAAAAAATCGTGACAACTCGCTTATTTTCGCCTGCCTAGAGAGATCTCCGCCCTTAAAGTACGAATTTGCGACTCCGGTACTCTAACCTCAACAATCATTAGAAAAGTCGCGGAAAGGTTTCGACCGCCAGGAAAAAGTTGAGCGCAAACAAGCACGCAATGATCAAAGGCACGCGAATTCTTTTACGATCTCCAAATACGCGCGGTTCCCCAATAACCGGGAGTATTTGCACTTCGACGCACTGGGTCGGTTCTACCTCGTTTCTACACTGTTCCAACACAGCGTCATAGAAAAAACCAGATGTGGGAAGCGTTAAAAAAAATCGTCGCATAACTGAAATAAAATCCACATGTACATTTTTCCACTAGCGGTATAATTATTATCCATTGGGAGCCCAGACTGCGTTACGTAATGTGACGCACGCGATTGACGCGCGGCGGAAAAGTGAACTAACTAGATAACGCGAATTTGGCGTTCTTTCTGTACGCCGTGAACTCCGCGACGCCAGTATCGCGATCTCCAATTAAACGCGTACAGCGCGAAGGAATTTTATCGCGCAGCTTACGAAGAATCGTCGATTGTTCAGAGATAAAGTTCTGTTGCCTTCGTGAACGCGACTTATCGTTTTGATCGCCGAATTTCACGAACGTTCTCGTACTTTAATGTCTAAATTCGTTTCTCTCTGGCTCAAATTAGACTGGTAGGGTTAGGATACGATGCTGTGGCGATGTCTTTCGTAAAAAATGGTAAACAATCGCAGGGTCCAACGTATCAGACATTTATCGAAAAGTTCCGACGAAATCGAGACTCAATTACCAAAACGAAATCACAATTAGCAATCAACTGTTTCGGTGGCTAGACACGCGCATGCTTGAGCATTTGTATTATACTTTTTGCGCAAGCATGACGGTTGAACAGCGGTTTGAAGATTGATCGAATTTTTATCTGCATGCCTGTACAGGCCACACTGAGAAAACTAGGCATATTCGACGTGTGTTCAAAGTATGTAGAAGTAACATAACGGCTAGATACGCGTTGCCATGTTGATTCTACACACTTGTGCATTTGGTAACACGTAATGCGTTGCAATTACACACGTAATGCGTTATAATCACACACGTAAGTGTGCACTTTTTACGCATTAAATTATTACACACTTTCGTAGCTGTCCCCATCAATAACACGCGTATTCAAACACGCATAAAGCGTGTAGAACCAACATACAAGACGCATATTTACACACATTGGACTAAACAACACACGTTGATAAAAACACACGAGCAAAAATAACACGGGAAAAAGCAACACAGTTTAAGTGTGTTAATTGCGAGCTATTGATCATATGTTTTAAAAATCACCTTGGTTGCGGCATCACGTGAAACTCATTAGTTGATTCGACATCGATTGATTAACCGGTCAATGGAAGACTACATTTGATCTTAAATTTTTGCTTGATTTATAGATCATTTTTGAGTTTGTTACGTGGAAGAACCTGAAATTGGAATCTAGTTTCCAAAACCTCGATAGCTGTATTGAATCTTTAGCGACGTACAGTACTACCTCCCTAAGAGAGCCCTCCCTAAGAGAGAATTTCCCCGCCGTTCCGCTTGAGCGCATTTTATGGCTTCCCCCACCTAGCTCGAGCTGTCCAGTGTACCCGAGGCCTCCCGAGTTTGTCGCGGACACCTCCATAAGAGATCGCGAGCGATTTCAGAAAATCACACGTCGCACGATTGTCAAATGGATAATATTCCTTTGTATAATAATATATACGTTTAAGCCGTAAAGTCGGAGAAAAAAACATGCATCATAATTAAATTTCAAGTAGTAATTTAATGCAAGTAAAATATATTTTCGATTCAGCCATCCCGTTTTATCTAAAAATGAAATATTTATACATATATATACATTGTATATTTCAACTTGAAGTATATACACAAGATAAATTGTTAGTTACATTTTTTTTGTACACTGTACAGTAGAACCTCAATTATCCGAACGATGACTTAGTTTATCCGAACTCTCAATTATCCGAACGTTGGCGCGAAAGATACATTGTTGCTCGCTGCCACCGCCGTGAGCAACAATGAGCAACCCAACGCAATCTCTCCTTCCCAAACGGCTGCGAGACTTAGCCGCTCAAAAACGCGTTACAGCCGTTCGTCAATTGAAAATGGACGATTTTATTTTTAAAAAATATAAAAAAAGCATTCAACTTTTTTCAGGTATTTCAAATACATTATATATATATATATATATATATATATATATATATATATATATATATATATATATATTTCAACGTTAACATATATGTCAAATTATAATACATATGTATGTACTGTTTTTATATAAAAAGGTGTTGTTTATGATCTCGTCCCAAAAAACCCACGTTTCGATTATCCGAACTTTTGATTATCCGAACTAGTCTCGGTCCCAATTGGTTCGGATAATCGAGGTTCTACTGTATATGTTCGAGTTTCGATAACGAATATACTACGTATATTTTTGCGAACAATAAGATAATTCAACAATTATTGAAAGTTTTACAAATGTTTCCTTCATATGTGTTATAATATTGCAACAACAAAATATACCAAACAGCAGAATAAAAAAAACGCGAAGAAAAAGAAAGATTTACACATCAATATTCAATGAGATATACTTACGCATGAAACGACGAAACGCCAGTACACTTTCCGCAACTTGTTTACAGTTTTCTCAACACTTTCGTTCGCGCTCTCTCATAGAGGTCGAGTGGAGAAACACATACACGCTACCACATGCGCGATTTTCGAGCGCGCTAACCTAGCGGTGGGGGAAGGCTTCGGCGACGAATTTCTCGAGAATTACTTCCCCTAACCGCCCTAGACCGCTCTCTTAGGGAGGTAGTACTGTATTTTTCTTTCGAGGCCATCACCGACAAGCAAAAAGCGGCCGTCATCGTGAAGCTGTATGAGAACCTAGCCTATGCGAAGACAAGAAAAACAGTGACACCTCTCATACATACTACAGAGTAATATATAAGTACTGTTGAGTTCAGTTCAATAAATGCACATATTTGGACGATAAAAAGCTTTTGTTATTTAATTTAGTATTCCGACGCATTCCATGTGTATACAGTACTGCAAATGGCTGTAGACACTTTTTACACATTTTAACGTGTGTAAGAAAATAATACACGTGCGTATGTTGTTTGAACGCATCCAACCGTGTTATTTTTACATCATTATTTTTCACACACGTTAAAACGTGTAAAAAGTGTCTACAGCCATTTACATGCCTATAGTGTGTAAAAACAACACATTTGTTTTTGCAGTGTGCCTGTGCAAAAGACTGCATCAATGCTTTTGTCAAGCTTTCAGTTACGTGTGTAGCCGCCTTTAATTAATTAGCGGGGGCGCGTTATAATTATCTTACCAACATTATAATATTGTACAGCGCTCGTCCGTCTATTCGTTTTTTCAGACTGAAATTAGGCTGGTAGGGTTGGAATACGATGACGATCATTGTTTGAAAATTTGTCAGCTCTGTTCGCTACCTGACTTAACTTTTTATAGTATTTTACATTGACGTGATCACGAGTATGTACCCGACTAGGTAGAAAACGTTTTTTTTTAACTGCAGGTGAGTATTTTTTTTTTCTTGAAATACATGGAATACGTGTGTTCGCAATAATCCTGGAATGCAACCCTTAGTATGATATGACCCGCAACTTCGTTCCCAACTTACACGTGAGCGAAACCACGGGTATGTCCGAAAGCCGCGACACGCGAATGTGCCAATATATTCACGTATTCACGAATTCGGGGACTATTTGTACCTACGTGCTAAGCTAAACAGTTCGTAAACTATTATAAACAATAACTGTTATAAACAATGTAAACAACTTTTACAGTAAACAATAAACTGTTATAAACAACAACTGTTATAAGCAATGCAGTTCGTAAACAGAGTGTTTACGAACTCTAAGACACTGTCCCGATAATGGAGACTAGATAGAGGAGACCAAACTCCAATGGGGAGACGGTGGATAAAGTGTACCCGAAAATACGAATAATGAAGATATATCGGTCGACAAGTTAAAAGTGATCGGACGAGGTTTTAACCTCGCAACAGACCAGTCGTGAGAGTATACCACTTTGAATGACTTTATTCGTTGTTTTCAAAAAGTCCACATGAGAATTTCAAGAGAAAAACTATTCCAAAAGTAGAAAAAGTGAGCCTGTATAAAAATTTAATCATATCTGCAAACTCAAGTTTTTCTAAAACATATTCGTTTTTGTACTCCGATAAATTACGTACAAGAACAAAAGAAACATTTATTTTTCATAATAAAAAAAAAACATACGCATCTGCGTGCAATCACTGAACAAAAACTATACTGCTTCATCAATACTGTATTCGTGCCAATCAGCGTATCGCTTAATCTTAAATTTGATTATAACACCGAGACTTAATTAAGGTTAGATAGGTTAGTCATTTTCCCTACAATCAGAGCTTGGGTATGTAATACCGGTGGGTTCTCAATATAGAAATTCAATTGCGATATTAGGCCCCGATATCGGAATTGGGCAATTTTAATAAAAAGTTGAATTTCATAGAAAAATGCATTTAAAATCAAATTTTCAATTGATTAAAATAGTTAACAAAACAAATTACAGCTCACTAGGCTACAACAATTAGGAAATCACGATCATTGGTCTTTATAAATCTATAATTTTTTTAATAAATTCAAATCAATTTTTTCATTATTAAGGAAGTTGACAAAAGAAATCAAAATGTTTTACAGGTCGCTACAACAATTACAAAATCACAGTCATGCAGTCTTTGTTAATCTTAAATATTCTTTGTAAAGTTTTCAAATTACATATCTATTATTAAAATAATTGAAAAAAAAGCAACAACTTTGTCAACGCGTAACGACAGTTATAAAATCGCTCGTTATTAATGTATAATTTATTAATCAGTCCGTCAGTGTCTCAGTGTTCTCAATCACAGATTTTTTCTTCCTCCTGTTTCTGAAAGCAAAATGAACCTATAGAAAAACTTTAAGAAACATTAAAATCGAATAAAATTAAGAGTTAGTAACAAGGGAATAACACTAAAAAGAAAACTCCTTAGCAAGAGGATGCTGCTCTTAGTGCACTGCGTTACGTGCGCTACAGTGTGTGAGCACTGAGCACACGACGTTTTTAACTTTTTTTTTGGCCTAATTCCGATATTACGATATTGGACTATAAATATCCGAATTTAAATATCGGAAAAATCCTTCTGAGATTCCCATATTCATACCCTAATCAGAGGCGATATTTCATATAGATACGAAATATATTGGGTTGATACAAAAATCTTGCAACACACAACACGAGTAAAAAAGTAAAATATTTTATTTTAACAATAAACGATCATTCAGTAATGTAGGCTCCCTCTGCATCTACAACTCTTGCCCAACGCTCTGGTAGACTTTGCACGCCCGCAGAGCAGAATTCTTTTGATCGTGAATTAAGAAAGTCGTCCAATGTATTTTTGAGATCTGACAGATCATCAAATTTTTTATCCCGTAAATAGTTCATCAAAGCTCGAAACAGGTGATAGTCGGTAGGTGCTAAGTCTGGTGAATACGGTGGGTGTGGTAGAACTTCCCATCCTAGCTGCGAAATAGCTTTTTGTGTCATCTTAGCGAGGTGGGGTCGAGCATTTTCATGGAGAAGCCGAACTTGAAGACGTTTACGCCTTTTCTGTTTCGTAATTTTAGCCACCTTTTGCAGTTGTGCAGAATAAATCTCTGCCTGTATTGTGGTGTTGGCTGGCAGAAATTCGTAATAGAGCATGCCCTCAGAATCCCACCAACAACAGAGTAAAACTTTCTTCATTTCACGGGGCCGTTTAGGGGTCGGTTCTGGTTTTTCCCCGTTCGGTAACCACTGACGCTTGCGCGTGTGATTAACATACAACACCCAGCTTTCATCCCCAGTGACTATTTCTTGAAGAAAATCCTTTCTTTGCGGACGATGCAGGAGTGAAAGACAGATGGACATGCGCGTTGCTTTGTTTGATTCGCTGAGACTGTGCGGTATCTAAGACGAAACAACTTTCCTACATCCCATCTTTTGTAAATGTCGAAGGATAGTAGGATGACTGCAGTTGAGTTTGTTGGCTAATTCTCGTGACGACATATTAGGCTTTGCCTTTATAAGTGCTCGCAGTTCTTCATCGTCCACAATCGATTCCCTGCCGGATCTAGGTTTGTCTTCAAAAGATGTATCGCCAGAATGAAAACGCTGATACCAACGGGAGACCGTTGAATAATTAACTACATTAGCCTTGAACGCACTGCACATATTACGGGCTGCGGCTCTTGCAGAATGTCCTTGCAAGAATTCGTAATATGCGATTGCTCGAAGTGGACGTTGATCCATCTTTGCTCATACTGACTCCGCGGAACAACTGACTCGCTTATATATCCTGCGGCATGGAAGGTTCTACACCATTCTTGTATTTCCTATTCTCGAATGTTCTCGAACTTCGTTATTAGGAAAAATATTTTAATTGAAAAAAAAGTGTTGCAAGATTTTTGTACCAACCCAATATAACATATTACCTTCGAAAGACCATAGCGTCAGGCTTAATATTCGCAGTTTTGGGGACGAATTGATATGCCGAGTTTGGACTCCTGTATCTAGTCTCCATAGTCCCGAGTCTCAACGAATAATGGCAGACGCGCATATTTTTTATCGTATCACCGAAAATAATGCACCGGGAACTATCTGAAAGTGGTCATCTTTGCACGAATAACGGAAAAAATTATGCCTGCGAATACTCGACCAATTTTGAATTGGCTGCGATAACGAGAGGGCGTTCGCCAGCGAATGAAAAATCGCCGCTGTTTTCGTGGGAGAACTTAACCTTAGGATGACACGCATGGGTCTCACAGAACCGACTAAAACTCGACCAATTTTACGAAACTCGCGTTTCTTATCTTTGGCAAAACTTTTTCATCTGCTCAAACAGTTTTTTTTCGACAAAGCATGGGCTTAACATAGAATTTCTCTTCACAGGCGCTTTCCTAACTGATATTTCATTTAAAACAAAGCCATTTGCATAGGTGCAGTTTCCAGGAAACTAAAGCATTCGAAAGTTGGCCGTGTCTCGCAGACTCAGTGTTTGTATGTAAGTAGCGAAAAATATGTCATCTTAGGGTTAACAGCTGCGTTGATCATCTTTCGACGTTACGAAGCGGCTTTTTCCAGGCGACGACTCGTTTGAAGGTGACCTGGAGGACTGAGTGAAACTTGGATGATATGTTAGGCTTGGGCAGGATTGAACGTACGAACGTACGAACTTGATCAATTTTTGGAATTTTTACATAATCTTTGTTGCAAATTGAAGTTAAGACCCTAGGCCATGGGTGGCCAACCTTTTTTCCCACCTAATTTCCTTTTTTTTCCTAATTAAAGCAAACAAGCAAGTTTGGTTTTAGTGTTCTTTGTACAAAGGTGATATGTACCATTTAAATTAACATTTATGTTCATTTGACCCAGCTCCGTGGGCTACAACACGACCCGGGGGGCATGTGGCCCACAGGTTGGCCACCCATGCTCTAGTCTATAAAAATATGCAATAGAAAAACGTACTTTCTATATTCCAAGCTTAATATGCCTTCAATACGACCTTAAACCAATGGCTTTAATGACCCTCTGGGGGGTCTCACGGGAACTGGAAATAGTGCAGTGTCAAGTGTGGCGTAAAAGTGAACGCGATGGGATCGTAAAAGTCGCAAGGGCATGCGAATGAACATGAAAATGAAAATATACTTTTAACTTTGCACACATAGTGATATACCGGTTTCGAGGGTTAAAACCGCAGTTTCTTATTTTAAAAATCGTCTAAGCACCGGGTATCTTTCGCAAGCGTATTAAGAGCGTTTTAGGCTTGGAATTTAAAAAATACAATTTTGTTATTGCATAGTTGTATAGCCTAGGGTCTTAACTTTAATTAGCAAGAAAGATTTTGCAAAAATTCCAAAAACTGATCGAGTTATGACGATTTTTGCGAAGTCCCAGATCGCCCCGTTGCGAATGACAATTTTTTGCGTTTTTCTCGAAACTATGTTTTTCTTTCCCTTTTTGAGGCGTATCTCAAAATCTATTCGTCCCATTCACCTCAAATTCGGAAAGAGCATAGTTTGCAACATTTTCCATCGTACGGCCCAATGATCTTTCGATATGTTTAACCATTTGTTTATAACAAATGATAAGTTGCTTTTTTGTTGTTGAATATCGAACTTTTTTTTTCTACCACTTGCATTTTTTTTAACCTAGCCGGTCATACGATAGTTTTATTATTGTAACAAAAGTGTATTTTTTACTCGTCTTTGCAGATGACAGATGACGTTTCAGTTGTCAGGGCGACCTACAACGTTTGGCCATGCAGCAACGGCGGCATATTGTTCGAATAATAATAACGTCATTGTTCATAATTGTTTGAATTTTTTTAAACTCAAATTTGGCATGACCATGTATCAATTGTGTGCAAAATCCCGACCTTCCTATGCCAATACTCTCATCACAAAAAAGTATTAAATAACCTGTTTTTTGGGTCCCGAGTTTACGCAAGCCCGTTAACCATTTACCTACCACCTTCCCGCAAAGTTCACGATTTCCCCCATGAACTGTGCTAAATCCCCCACATCTCTATAGTTTTTCTCCCGAAAACGGTATAATAAACCTTAAGGAAACTTCAACGTTGACTTTTAATCGCAAGTATCGACGTCTTAAAAAAACCACCATCATCCAACGTTCACCACCGACCCGCTCTAGCCTCGCCCATTGTATACGAATTAAGGTACTCCTTTCGCGGAGGGTCGTGTTTTGTGGGGCATAAGCAGGGCTTTTCTGAATCATTGGTAAATTACAGTGGCTTAATAAAAATAAGTCACAATCTATTATTATACCCAACGATGAACTGAAATAAAAAAATTTCACGCAAATTTAGTAGATTTAGTGATTTTTACCTTTGCTCTGAAAAGTCGCGGCTACAAAAATTCTGCTACTCACATTTTTCCAAGTTATATCATTAATATTTTCTAAACAAATTCGGTGACTCCCTATTTTCATTGTCGTTGCGAAATCTAGATTTTTTTACACGCGTTCCGCAGTTTATTTCAGGCGTCTAGAGTTATTTAGTGTATATGATACCGGAAACGTATTAAGGCGGGATATACATTTAGACAGGAAAAAATAAGCAATATTGAGGGACTTTTTAAACTAAGAAATAATTATTCTACAATGATCAAACTTTAGGTATACTTTAATAGTATCAATCAATAGAGTTTTATTTGCATAACTTGGAAAAAGTTTTTTTACAAAACTTATACAATATCAGACAATATATCTTTAACAAAACTTATAATCTCTCGTTCTCTCTTTTATACTCTCTCGGTCTCTCATTCCAAATTCCTTTTACCCCACACTTCCGCATTATCCCTGAAATATGCACAAATCCCTTTCTGTATTTTACCTCCCAACATATGTATTACTTCCCCAATAATCGCCACTTCATCAATTTCTTCCAGCCGTTCCTCCACGCCTTTTCTCGCATTTTCCGTCACCATCTCTCTGCTTTTTTTAACACAACAATCCAGGGCCTCATCATGCTCATCACAAATTCTGCACACCCAGTCACATTGTCCTTTCTTTCCCGCTCTTCCAACATTTCCACATCTTATTCTAGCCCACATTTCTTTGTCTTTGCCCTTCACATTTACCTCAGACCAATATTTCCAGGGCATAATATCATCCTCCACAATAAACTTATACCTATAATTGTACGTCAAACCCTTTATTTTCTCCCCCTCTTTCTTCAACGTCTCGTTTTTTACATTTTCTGATCCCGCCTTTATTCTTGCTTCAATTTCTTACTTTTATAGTATATTTAAGTATGTAAAGCAATTTTTTTTAATTCATTCATCATCAAAATGGCGGAGCTGTGGCAGAGTGTTACAGCAAGGTCGCCCCGGGAGTTGCGAATCGGCGTGCAGTTTTGCTTTCCGTAGACTTTGATTTGCAAAAAAGTTCAAACATTTTTTCAGTTAGAACATTTATATAGTTTCTATGTGACGGCAATTAAAATGAGGAAAATGCAAATTTAAGAAAATGGCACGCATTTACGAAAAAATCAACATTTCACGCAACATTTCTGTAAAATGTGGATTAAAAAAGTCGTTTTTTTTTCAAAAACAATTCTTGTCAAGTAGAAGGTACCGATATTATCAATATTTCTAACAAATTTCAACTCAATCGGCTCAATAGTTTTTGCGTAATTCTGCACGCCAATTTCGATAATGCAGTTTTGAGAAAAACGCGTTTGAAGTTCACGACCGCTCGGAGTCCGAGCGGTGAGGCACAGCGTCGACGGGCTGTAACGTTTGAAGTTTTTCGAACTTCGCTTCGAAACTTTGGGAAAATATTCTACCTGAATAGTTCTATCGTTTAAAGGAGAAAAAAGATATCGATTTTTTTCTCGTTGTAAATGTATATCCCGCCTTAAATTCGGCATTATACATAATTCCTAGGAAATATATATACTGCCTGAAACGCTCAGAATATGTATTAAACAAATCAGACTATAAACATTTGCTAGCAATCGTATATATTTCCGAAGTACTAATCGGAAATGTCTCAAATTCGGGATAGCAGTGATTGCGGGGTATGCGATGAAAGGGAGGCGAGGCACCGGCAGCGCGGGGCGCGTGGGTCTCTTTAGTATTGTGTAAACAATACTAAAGGGGCGTTGTTGTGGAGCCTATTCTAGCGTCTGAGGTCAACTCCCAGTGCCAGGTCGACTGGATAGATCTTCAGTGGCGTCCCGACCGTGACTTCAGGTTCATACTTGTTTATTAAGGAGGTTGGAGCGTTAGCCACAATCCAAGGTTAAATTTAATTTAAGAAAACATGTTTTTTTTCCACCATACTGAATCTTTACGAATTTTTTGAACTTTTTTTCATCACCAAACATCAGAGAAAAAAAATAGTTCAATGTATGTAATTTAACGTGCGCTTAGATGGGCAAGACTTTCACACTAAAGGTTATGTAATTTTTATTGTCATTTAGCACCAAGATATACCATTTCTAACAACGAATTAACGCAAAGTGAACATTTGTGAACATTTAGAAAAAAAAATCCTTATTTTGCCCATCGTAAACCATGGGCCAATAATCTCGTGACGTAAATACGAATATGCATAATTATGAATTACTCAAAATTTCATTGTGAATTGTATAAAACATTCGTTGTCGTAGTTTTTTTTTTTCAAATTAATCATCGATAATGTTATGCTTTTTCAAGTTGGTAGTAACACAAAAGTTTTTCATACTTTACGTAATAAAAATGTTAAAATGCATAATTTTTTTCCCTTCAATTGTATATTTAAAAAATTAGCATATATAGAATAAATCTGTACCTCGTATGCATTTTTTTGAGGTTCATTGAAGAAAAAATGAATAAACCGTCATTTGACTCAACTGAATCGCTCCAACCTCCTTAAGACCACTCGACAAAGTTTAGGTTTGTTTGGGTTTACAATGAGCTGGGCCAAGGATTCAAAAAGTGCAGTTGCATAAAAGGTCGAGTTTCATCAAAAGGTTTTGATGAAAAGTTTTGGCCAAACAAACCCAAGCATACTCACCGGTATCTACTTCGTACACTTCCTTGAACCCGTTGATGAGTTTATAAAATACCTAGAAATTGTATACATCTCCTAGGAATTCTGTGAATTAATAAAATATTTCACACTTTTCCTAAATTAGTTTGGCGTTTTATAAATTTCCTAGAAATTATATAAAATACCGGCAGTTCTATCATAACAGTGGCGCCGCGATTTAATGATGGATTCTGGTGTGTCTCGACGAGACAAATCGAAAGTGAAGAATACAATTTTCGATATCGATATTTGTTTTCGAGATATCGAATTTTTTAATTATTTTTTTTAGATAATATAGTAAATCTATCGAATTACACGCACACACACCCCCGGGCACACACGTATATCCCAAATATTCATTCATCTAAATATATATATCTCAGCCACATATATCCCAGATATTTATTCATTTAAACACTGCATTTTTGTCTATCGGTTATCGCGGAATCCCCAAAATACCTGTATTTATACATTTCCGGTACCACATAAATCATAAGAAAGAAATGTTGCCAGCGTGTCATCTCCATAAAGTGCCGTCCGAATGAGACGGTTTCTAGCGTCATAATTTTCGGGAGGGTCTCGCTTCCACAATGTTTAACAATGACTTATCTCTCACCTGTACAAACCGGAAATCCACCAACTGTACAAGAGTTTCAAGTTTGCAATATTGAACCTCTACAACGTTCTAGCCTTATGATTATCCCCACAACGTACTTATTCGGGTTTGTATCAACTATACAATGAGGGATTTGCAATATGCGTTAATTCTACAATGTACCAATTCTGCATGAACTTTGAGTACTCAACGTTCAACTGGGCAATATTCTTAACTCTACAACACCTGATATACGAGCTGTAGAAAACGGACTTGCAGCATTGTAGAGATAAACATTGTGGAGACGAGACCTTCGCTTAATTTTCTCGCTAAAAGCCCGGCGACTTAGCTTGAAAGTGTACCAATATACCGGGATGTATTTTTGCTTGATTAAGGACGAAAATCAGTTGATGGTTGAATATTCGGGTTCGTGAAGGGAATGTCTTAAATCGTCGCCTTCGTAACTCGCGCTGTGGCGCGATTCTGTAACTCGTAGCGACAGTTTTCGTTATCGTAAGCTCGCGACACGGCCAATGAAAGGCTTCCTTTTTGCTGCGATCGTTCATGCGATTTGCTGGTACTATTTACCGACAGAGTAAAAAGCCGCTGACGAGTTACAGAATCGCGATATCGAGTACAGTGTCCGTGAATTCTACAGCGAACCGTAACGTGCTGTAACATATACTGGTCCTGGGAAAAGTCATCAAGAGTGAAACCATCTCCGAGACTTCGATGACGAAAGGAATCGGCGTCGTATAACGTCCATTGTATTTACGGTGCAGTGCCTAGCCAGTATCGCGTCAAGCCCAATGCCCTCAAAGTCACCCTTCGATAGATGTAAATATTCTTGCACAAAGGTCATTTCGGTCATTATGGATCAACCTGTCGCCAAAAACAGCCTTAGCGTACAATTATATCCCTAGATAGTAACTTAACCTCACTTATCTTCTCGTCTCGTAATCTCGATGTCGCTATCTCGCGATGTTCAGCAAACAAAAGTGTTTTCTAGCTCGCAACCGTCACATTTCAGATTTTGATTCTACAAAGTCCCGAAAGAGCGTCGCGGTCGTTCGCAACGGCGCTACACGTAGAGCAATAATGGCGGCGTTATTCGAACCGGAAACAACGCTCAATTGCGTCCATACGATGCAACTCGTCATCGTAAAATATCGAAAAGGCCCACATGTGTTCCCATCAGCGATCTACGCCCGAAAAACCGCCACCAGCGAAAGCATCAATAGAGCGCGATCTTCCAGCGTACAAAAGACTAGAGTCTCTTGAAACACTCCTTACCGTCAATTCGAGCGTAACATCCGGTCCAATCGCGATTGTGCGCGATTCCTCCCAAAAACTGCGGCCTGCACGATGCCCGAAAATTCAAACGTCTCGTGCGTCGTAATCGATGCGCGATCGAAGCTTCGCCGAGGCTGCCATTTGCCGTCACGTGACCTGCGTTATCATCGAGAAAAGACGAAACGGACGAGCCGGACAAAACCGCGCGGACGAGAAGAGTCAGTTGCGAAGTCTGTCGCTCGGCAGGGGGGAGGGAGGGGTGCGCAAAGAAGCGTCGAGCCAAAAAAGATCAGGGAGATAAGGAACGAGCGTTGGAATGAAGAGAGCTGCGGAAGGGGAGTAGAGAGAACGGGAGGGGAAGGACGAAAAAAACGAGCACCTCGAGCAACAAGAAGCGAAGAAGAGCGAGAAAGACTCGGGCATTCACGAGTGGAACGAAGAGCGAAGGGACACGTTGGAATATTCGTGGAACGAAAGCGAGAGCTTCAAAGAGGGAAACCTACCCAGTTTAGTAACCGCCTACTCGTCGTATCAAAGGTGGGACGTAACAACGTTCCGATTGGTCGGTAAATTTTCACCGAGGTCAAATTGCCGGGGGAAGCCGCTGCGAGCGTCCAATCGTCGTTGTTCCGCGCGATGCTTTTTTTCCCCTTTATCCACGCCGTACGTAATAATGCCAATAGGGGTGAGAAAGAACGGGGATGATTTTCCCCGCTCTCATTCACTCGCTCGCCTACTCTCCCTCTCCCCACACCACCATTTCTCTCTCTCTCTCTTTCTCCCTCTCTCTCCCGCTTCTGGCACCGTCGATGCGCCGAGGACACTCTTGTTTCGGGATTGCTCCAAGTTGCACGCGTTTTCATACTCGGCACAACTCTCGTTGTAAGAGCGACAGACGGCAAGAGAGAGAGAGAGACAGAGCCAGCGAGAGTAAAAAAAAATTATTTCTCGCTCAACGATTATAAAACAGTGCCGTTCTACGCAGTTTCATTATTGTTTACTTCGCGACATATTCCTCGCGTTACGAAATTGGTACGAATCTTGGCTTTTCTCTCTCTCTCTCGCGCGCGTGTGTGTGTGTCGGTTCTCATTTCCGAGCGAACCCGCAGTGCAGTGTTTATCACATGATGTTGGGTTAGTGTGCGTGCGCGACAGAGAGAACAGAGGCTCGAGGTGCCTGTGTGCGGGCTAGAAGGAGAGGGAGAACGCGCGCGCGAGAGAGAGAGAGAGAGGAATGTACACCGCCGTGGATCGAGGCTGTGTGCGGAGCGCGTGTGACGGAACGTCGTAAGGCTCACACGGGAGAATTGTACAGTGTTGCCAGATTTATCTTCACCGCTATATAGTAGTGAGTAACATTGGAGCATTTTTACGTCTACACATCCTTTCTGGAACGTACACGCATACACACGCGTCGTGCTTTCTTTACGAACGTATGTAAAACGCTGGCGTAGAGTTGAAAAAAAAAACCGTTATCGATTCTCACGCCACATATGCACGGGAGCAGAGAGGAATAGAGAATCCGTTCTCCAGACTGCAAGATTCAGCGCCCTCGAAAAGATCGACTCCCACTCCTCGCCAAGACCCCCTCCCTCGTCCGCAAAAAGTACGGAAAAATCTGCTAAGGGTCTACTCGGTGGTTGTGTGCGTGTATGTGTGACATTATCGTATATGATTATTCAACGCGACTTGGCAACGTCGCAAGCTGCTCGCGCTCTCGCCGCACACTCGCGCGCATAACACGAACGTAAGCTATATAGACGCAAATACACGGATATAGAGAGTGAGAGAGAGAGAGAGATGGAGAAAGAATATACACAAGAGCAACTGCGGCGAACCTCGCGCGCTGTTTCTGTTCTCTCTCGTGGGGTGGCGCGGGGCACGAGAGGCCTTGCAGTACGGCAGGATAGGGCTACCGTTCTCTCGATCCTCTTAGGCTACCTCCATTGGGCACTCTCGCAGCTTTGCCTCGTGTCGCGCTTCCCCCCTCCCCCGGTCCTAAACGCTCCTCTCCCACTGCCGCGCTTCGCTACCCCCACCTTGTCTCTGCCCCCCCCCCATTGTCTCGTTCCTGAGGCTTCCGTAACTTCCATTAGGCCTGTGTATGTGTGTGCTGGGTATGTGTGGGTATATATAGCACGCGACGTTCGGCGGGATAGCTCTTGCTCTCGGGAGAGAGAGAGAGAGAGAGGTGTATATAATCTTTCTTTTCCTTCTCTTTTGCTCTTTGCCGCCTGTTACAACGGAGCTACGCCACCAAAGTAGTGACTGCTGCGCGCTCTCTCCGCTTCTTCCCTCCCTCCCGCCCCTTCAATACTCTCTCAATCAAGGCGCGCGCGCGAGAGAGAGAGAAAGAGAGAGAGAGAGGGATAGGAGAGCAAGCAGCACACACAGCGCCTGTTATAACGCTCACTCCGGCGCCCCACACAACCTCGAACGAGTCGGGCGAGTCCAATCGTGTGTATGTCCGAGGGGGGAGTACGGTAGACCTCGATCTTTCTAGTACGTCGTGATCCGGAGAATGTGCTAGATCGCCCCAAACCGGGATAATAAAAAGAAGAAAAAAGGAAATTTACGAATAACCGACGATCGTTGAAACAATCACGAAATTGCGCGACTTACGTCGCGTTCGATCGTCCAACGAACAAAAAAACAGAGCAATTCTGAATACTTGGTTTTTTTTCCGTTGTATCGTTCGGAACAAGAAAGACGGGAGCTATTTAGTTTCGAAGATCGAAAAAGAATAAGTCGCCCGAGTAACGCCGAGGGATCTTATATCTCTTCGCTCTTTTTTTTTATCTCACGTACGATCATCGCGGTCTTTTTTTCTTCGCGTGTTTTCGTACTTTACGGCAAACACCGGCCATGTTTGGTGTTTACGCGGCGAGGGGAAAAACTTAGCTGCCTAGTGCTGACGTCACATAGTACACGCCGAACGCGAATCGTGTGCGCGCATGTCCTCTCGTACGGCTGTTTTTTGTGTATGTGTGTGTTCACTCGCGCGCGCGTAGCTCGCCCGAGAGAACGTAGTTGAGCGACACGCCACCAGAGGCGTCAGTTGGAGGGCGAGTCTCACCGCCGGGCGAACGAGAGACAAGTTTTACGGATCATAATACAGTGGCAGCACCAGCCGGATTTCTCCGCACAGGAAAAACCGTAAAACAAAAGAAAAAAGGATTCTCTGGCACAACACACACACACACACGGACACGAATATATTGGCTACCGGCGTAGCAAAGTCGTGACACTCGATAGCGAATTGGCGACTCGCGCGCGTTTTCGTCCGAAAGCCTCGAGAGGGAAAAAGAAAAGATGAGTGTATATGTGCGTTCGACACACGCGTATGTGGAACGATAATCACGCATCAGTGCGCGCTGTATTCAATTATCTCCCGATGAGAGTAGTGCAGCGTACACGTCGAGTTTCTCACTCGCCGGTCCCTCTACTGGCCATCCGAAAAACATCGTTTTCTCACCGAAATAGCCCAATCGACTGATTCTCCCGATACCCCTTTCCTTTTTTCTTCTCTTTTTGTATACCTTTTTGCGCCTTCTCACACCGTAGGTCTCGTGTCACTTTTTTCGCCTCCGACTTTCGGTGTAATACTCTCCTCCACCCCCCCCCGCCCTGCTCACTGGTCCTCGCGATATTGGCGCCCCCGCAGGAGGGTGGCGCGAAACAGCCAATCGCTCTCGACAAAAGGAAAACAACGGGAAACGTAGGAAAAGCGGAGAGAAAAAAAAAAGTAACGAGGAATAGCGAAAACATATCGAACGATGGTGCGTGGAAAAAACCTCGAGAGTACTCGGTACATAGTTACGGAAATTCAACGTTTTTCGCGTTCCCGATAATTCCGATCGCAATAATGAGGGGCAGAAAAAAAAGAGATCGAAACAATTGGCGATCGTTGCGCGGAGGCGCGATTTTTGTTTTTTTTTTCTATCGTATGCTCACAATCGTGCTTTCGTCTTTTCAGCGACTACCGTTTTATCCTCGGGGCGGGGGACAACGAAAACGAGCATCAGCGGACAGGAGCCCGTTCACAGCGGCCGTTTAAACTCGCGGGAGCGTTCGCCCCGGAGGAATAAGAGCATCGACGGAGAGCAAGTTGACGAAGCTCGTAACGCGCGACCCTGCGACAAAGACGATTTATTCCGACGGGAAAGAAGTTCCTCTCTCGCGCTGCGTTTCGACCAGACCATTTTTATGATCCACCTGTCGAATTGGGAAAATAGCGAGCGGGGGTGGGGTTCCAGCGGGTTTTTACGAAAGATTCGTCTAAACTGCGAACCGGAGAGAAAAAACATCGAGACACACGATGGATCTCGGCGACAGGGTTTACGCCGCTGAACGAATTACCAAGAAGCGCGAGAAACGAGTGAGTTGTCTTGTTTTTCGTTTTTTTTTTTTTTTTTTAAATTTTAACGTAGTTGAGCTTATTGGAGCGTGATGAAGTTTTCCTCCTGGCACATGGTACAGTGAAGGAACGGTTGAACGTTGAGAGGGATCTTTCCGAATGCACCTAGACTCGGAATGCTGACATACGTGGAAGAATTAGACACACTCGTCGCTATGACGTGTTCTGACGAGTGTACCATATGCGAATAGCTTTGGTTTAAGGGGGAGGGTTAGGTGATGATACCTTTGGGCGAGGAAAAAATTGCTGATTTTATGATTTTTTTTCGAAGATAAGATTTCTTCATTGTTTTTGAGACTTAGGGTATACTTTATTATTACTTTTGGCTATTGCATGTCATTTTTTTTGCTAAATAATTGAAAATGGCGGATGATTGCTTGGTCTCCTAAACGGGTTGCGGCAAATGTTGTCAACCGGTGTGACTCGTAGTGTCGGCAGGATTGATCTGAAAAAAAAAATCAACTAAGATCTTTGTTTCATTAAGGCCTCAGGCCACAGTAACGAGTATAAAAACATGTGCGAATTTAACCATTTTTTTCGATGTTCAAAATGGCCGACTACTAATATTTTTTTTATTACCTTTTTTTAGACTCTCCGCGGCGTGACATTTAGCATCCACAATTTTTTACCTAGAACAAAAAACAAAAATTCTCGTGAATCTACATTAGAATACCTAGAGAAGTACATACGGAATTTAAAAAATATTGCTTTATTCAAAAGTTGTAGATATTTGAACTTGAGAAACGAATTTTCTTTGAATTGAATTGAGAAACGAATAAACTGCTCATAAAATGAAAAGTTTTCGATTAATCAGAAATTCCGTGCGTACTTCTCTGCGAAATGCAATTAGGAATGTAAATTTTAAATTTGAAGTAAATCGAGTGAAAATTGTTGAAGTTATTTGTCACGCCAATTGGAAAAAAGCTGTTTAGAGAAGTTTCGAGTAGTCGGCCATTTTGTACATCGAAAAAAAAATATATATATTTTCTAACAGCTTGATATTCATACTGAATAGATGTGTAATTCATTTTATGAGTGAATCACATTTCCATACGAATAAAATGGTTAAATCCGCATATGATTTTATACCCGTTACTATGGCCTAAGGCCATTAACACTCATACGCAGGATTTGAACCACAGAAAAGTGAGAAATGTTGAAAATCGATGAAATGGTATGCTTTGAAACAAAAAGATAGAATTTTCTGAAGAAAAAATGGCTACATTTTGCAACAAACAATACTTTTTTTTGCTGTTCATTGTCAAAAAGATGTAGGGTCGTGCTTTAGACAATGAGGTTAGAAAGATTCAGACCACATTTCATGAGAATCAGTCTATTCATATTTGAGCTACAAGTCACGCCAGTTTTAAAAATGCAGTTTAGAAGAACGTGCCATATCTCTGCCATTTTTAAAGACTATTAATTTAAAAAATACCATGTAATGGCCAAAAGTAGTAATGAAACGTACCTTGAGTCTCAAAAATAGTGAATAAATATTTTCTTTTCAAAGAAAATCATGAAAAAAAGCAAATTTTTTTCCCTTGCCTAAAGGTATCTCCTGGAAATATTTCATTTGTGCATTACGGAATCAAGAGTCAACGATTTTTCAGTTTTTTCAACCTCGGCAGGATAGTCCTCTGCTTTCCGGTATTGCTTCCGTGGAAATATGTCTACGCGCTTCAGCATAATGTTATGACAAAGTTTGCATTCTCGTGACTGACAAAATATTTTTTTCGGGATTTCGCAACTTTCTATCGGTAGATGCAAGCTATGAAATTCGCACAAACATTCTTTGCGATCCTTATATAGCGATCTACAATCCGGATCTACGAAATACGATTTTTGCAAATAATAAAACTGAGAAATTAAAAAGAATGGAAGGTGCATACGAACTGTGCAAACTTTGAAACGAAATTCTAAAAGAATTTGAACTGGTGTCGGTGTTAGGTATAGTTACAAGCATTTTGACGATGTTGAAGTTCGCATTGTTGGAAGGCAACGGCAAATCTGTATTCTTTTTTAAAATTCTTTATATTCATTGTCGTCGGAAATATGTTCTTGTAAATTTGGACCGTGAATCTCTAACAAGGATCCTGAAAAGCTGTCCAGTGATTTGCCTAGCACGATTCGACTAAAAAAATCTGTGTTACGAGAGTTTTGTGGCGTTCCAACTGTGCAACTTTAGATATTTTGCAATTTCTGGACAGTTGCTGACAAGGAACATTACTTCGATTTTGTCCAAACTCATATACGCGATGAAGCATTGAACACTTTTAGACATGAATTTTGTTATCGCCGTAAAAACGTTTCTAAGGGGGAAAGGCGTGACAAGGTGTGATTTTGCAATTGCGTACACAAGCACTCCACCAATTAAAATGAAACAAAAACCAAAATTCTTCTAATGTAAAGCGATGAAAATTCCACTTTAAAAGTATTTTTAAAAAAATCATTTAAGGGATGACTTCGAGCCTTGAAACCGTTTTTCCACCAATAAAAACAAATACGAGTGTAATAGTCTTCAAGGCTTCATCTCGTATGCTCATATGAGTTTCAACAAACTCAAAGACGAACACTCAAGTGACGTTCCTCGTAAGTTCGATACCGAATGTCTCGAGACTGAAACAACAGCGCTGCTTGAAATCGCACAAACAGCTTGACATTGATGATGTTGAAGTTCGCATCGGTGGAATGCAACGAAAGTTCATTTTTATACTTTTATTTCGCTGTATTCATTATCGCACGAGACTTTTGTTTGCAGATTCGTATCGTAGATCTCAAAATAAAGAACTCGAATAATGTTTGACGAACTTTGTCGGCAGAATCCACCTAGCGAAATAAACGGTAATTCGAAAACATTAAATTGCATCGCATTTCAACAATGCAAACTTCAGTCTCATCGGCATTGCAGTTCTTCTCGTACACTATAAATTTTTATAAATTCTGACGACAATGGTATTTGTGCGACAACTACCTTCGTGTTCTTTCTCACGCGTTTGCTGACTTTCATGCGTCCATCCCTTATGCCTACACCCTTGTCACTCCGCTACTTCCTGTTCCTCCCAATCCCCCTGGAATATTGCTCCCGACAAACTATTTCCCAATGCACCGTATAAGGTTTACACAAGGGCGCAGGGAAACCGGAAATCCTTTTTCCTGGCCAATGCTCGGCTGAGCGGTCACCCATCCGAGTATCGGCCAGGGACGACCCTCGACATGGATGATCGGAAAGGCAGCATGCTCTCCGTCGAAACCGTCTTTTGATATTTTGCATTGAATAACGCTCGTTTTTGTTCCTCTGATGTTCCAGGGGAAGATCGAGTACTTCGTCAAATGGAAGGGCTGGAGCAAAAAGTAAGTTGCACTCGCTAACGAAAGTTAATGGCTGAATGCGAGAGCGGAGAGACAAGACTGAAAGAAGTCGACAGACGATCCGTAGACTATGGAATTTTCGTATTCTCGTGTTTTTCTATTGTTCCTGTGGATCTTGGCGCGAAATCGCGAGTGTTGATTCGCGAAACGATCCTGCCGGAATGTTACGAATGTAGGGTTTAGTGAGCACCGCGAAGTCAAGGCTGAGTAATGCAGCGTTCGCGATTATCCGAAGAGAACAATCGAGTGCTCGGAAATCACTGTCCGAAGATTAACGCGTTTACTCGTGGGAGTATCGTTTCTGTGCCCACGTTTGATTGCAACTTCGCGACGTCGCGATCAAAACGTACTATGCTCATTTGGCAGTTTTTTGAGGCTAGGTATCCCGATTTGAGGTTAGAATTTCGTCTGCTCACTTATCTTGAATGCTCAGCTTTTTATTTCAATTGTTCCGATTCGTTTCCCCACATCGAGACAATTTCCTAAATTCCAATTCGATTTTTTGACCTTGGTAAGACGATTATCCAAATGTACACTTTTTTCCTCGATGTTTTTCCCCTCCTGAGATTGTCGAATTTTAATTATCTTCGGCATTCAATTATTTCGATGCTTCGGCAGAGAAAATTCTTCAGGGTGTCTACCGACCTGAAAAGTCATGAAATGTCATGAAAAATTACCAGTCTACCTGAATTATTATACCCTGCTAAATTATCGTTGAGTTTATATTCAATATGAACTAACTTTGTGGTACTTGTCGATAGAGAAGCGAATGTCGAAACGATAGCAAATAAAATAGAAGGAAGTAAAAGAAAATGATGCGTTATCTCAATATATTAGTTTTTCTTTGTTATTCGTGTAAAGCGACGACATGATATTACTCAAAGTTCCTAAATGTATGTAATATTTTTTTTCTATATGTTCCCAAAATATATTTCTTTACAGCAATCTTGAAATTATGTTTGTCTCACATTTTTTACTACATATGGAATTGTACAGTTTGGTGACTTTTCGTTTATTCCGTATACTTTTTATTGGCATACAACACACATGTGTTTGAAGGAGCAAAATAGAAATACAAAAATTTCGAAAATCGGTCGCACCGTAGAATCATTAAGTATACTTTTATGCCAGAAAGTCATACTAAGAGTCGTGAAAAAATCCCCATTCCTTGCCTTAAAAATCCTTAAATGTCATGCAATTTCAGTCCTGGTCAAAATTAAACACCCTGTTCTTCAAATTTCAATTATTCAAATCGGCAATTACCAGTTCAGGCAATTTACCAAATTTCGATTACTTTTATTCACATCACCTTGGAGAACATTTTTCAATTATTGCTCTTGTGCTTTACGAAGACAATTTTCTAAATTTCAATTATTTTTCTTCACATCCCCATGGAGAATATTTTTCAATTATTGCTCTTGTGCTTTACGAAGACAATTTTACAATTTTAAATTATTCCAGTCCCTATTTACCTTCGGGACATTTTTAAAGCGCCACTTATTCCGATAATCTCGCCCTAAGACAATTACACGAATTTCAATTATTATCCTTATCTTATGAGATGGTTTTCGAAAGTGCAATTATTTCAATCCTTGTCCCTCATTGGGAGAATTGACCGAATTTCCATTCACTTGATACTCATTAAATTGCCATATGTTAATAATTTTTATACCACATTTCAGTTATTTTGATATTCCTCAAATTACCAAATTCAATTTATTCTAATATTCACCAATGCTCCAAATGTCAGACAGTCCGTTCGTTCTTTTTCCAGGGTGTTCATTTTGAAACTTCAATTAATCTTATCCTCCTAACCTTTATAAACTTCTATCCTCCCCTTCCCTTTCCAAACTGCCAAATTTTCGATGAATTCGTTCCCTTCGTAAACACGAGATATCTTCATTTTCCATCGTTTCGCCATGCCACACTGAACGTCGAATCAATCGAACGCTCCCAAGAATAATTTTAAAACGAATATTGAGTGTCGGGAAACGAATCAATCATTATCATTAGTTCGAATCTGGGACTCGCAATCGTAAGAGTAGGAAACGGAATATCGTCGTTATCGCGAAAGAGTGTCGATGAAAAAAAAAAAGATGTGTGCTACAATCGTTTCTGTGTGCTCGTTGAAAAATGCTATATGAAAATGGTGTGTGTTGCACTAAAGATACAATACGTGGGAGCCGGAGGAAAACATACTGGACGTGAGGCTGATCGAGCTGTACGAGGAGAGCCAGAAGGGAAGCGATGTCACGACGAGGAGGCCGAGAAGACGAGACACGAGATACAGCGTAAGAACAAATTGCAAACTCCCACCGTGCCACCCCATCGTTTTATTTCGCTCGCGATCTTTCTCCTATGAACGAATCAAGTTTTTTTTTTGTTCGGTTGTAATTTTCTCGTGTGTGGCTCAACAGTGGAAGAAGCTCCGCGAGCGAAATTAAATGAGAAGTCAATATGCAAATTTCTGATTTGCACTTTTCCCGAAACGTTCCTCCGTAGTACTTTATTCGTTTGGGTTTGTTTTTCAAAATGGGCCCTCTTTCGTTCTAACCCTTCCTTGACACATTTATATTTGGTCACGATTTTGACACACTGGGTCAATTTGACCCGAATAGTATACTATATCCACAACCCTTTGGTCCGTTTTTAGTGAAAAAAAATTCGGGATATACTTTAAATATTTCTTGATATGTCTGCCTAATTGAAATACGGAAACTATAAAGTTGAATAGTTGTAAAAAAATGTTGAAAACTTTGGAAAAGTGAGCATTTTATTTTGAATTTGTCCGGGTAAAAATGCCCCAGTGTGTCAACGTGGGGTTAATTTTAAATATTCCTTCGCATGCCCATCCGGGCTTTCACCATTTCGTCCTTTTCACTTTGATCCCACACTAAAGGGTTGTCTACAGTCACTCATAGAGTATAACTGCGTCCCGCTCCCTAGTTGGCACGCTGGTCATTACGTGGCTAGGCGGTCACCCATCCAAGTAGTGGCCCTGACCCATTCATGAGAACTTTCCTGTTTGGGTTTATTTTCCAAAAGCCTATATAATACTCTATTCGTAAAAAACAAAAATCGTAAAAATACGCAAAAAAAACAAAAATGCGTAAAAATGTTTAAAAAAAAAACAAAAAATAGCAATTTTAGAAAACCATTGCGATGTTGAATAAGTTCTCGCTGTTTTTTTCGGGATAAACAATGCTTTATTTTCAAAAATCGTTCCTAATGCTTTGAAACGTTTCGAAACTGTTGTGTGATCGACTCCTAATGATTCTGCAAGTTCAGCTAACGTCTGACGTGAGTCTTCATGAAGTAATGCCTTCAATCCAACACATCAAAATCATTATTTTTTAGGCGTCTGAACCAATCTCTGCATGTTGTTTCCGACAGAGCATGGTCGCCTTAAGTCTTAACAAGAGTTCTGTGGGTTTCAGCTGACGATCTTTCTTCAATAAAGTAGTTTGGTAAACTTTCCTTGCAGATGCTCTTTTTTTACACGGAAATTGACATGTTTAACACTTTGAAAAAAAAAAGTTTTATTCACTTTGGTGAAATGACACACTGAATTTCAAGCTTGCTTATAGTACTTCTTTATAGATACGTTACCATCTTAAACTACATGCATGCAGTTCTGGTAACGCCATCTGTTGGAAAAGAGCGAGAAATTATTCAACGTCCTAATGCTTTTTTCAAAACGCAACGTTTTAATCGAATTTTCCAAAACGCAACGTTTTAATCTCATTTTCCAAAACGCAACATTTTTCAACATCCAATTCCCTTAAATTCGATACCAAACAGCATTTTGAAACGTTTCGAGTCCATTTCCATTGAGACCTCGAAGAAAGAGATTTGTTCAAAAAAAAGTCTTCCTCAATAAGAAAACGACCCATTATTGCAAGCGTTTATTTCACCTGATTCTCTGTGAGATGCAAAACGAAAAATCGATATTTCACCCACTTCCCGAGTACTTGGAGCTCTGAAATTTTGCAAACATGCATCCAAAAGGTGACAATATACGATTCAACTTGAAAGAAAAGAAAATATCCATGAAATGTTCAACTTTTCATGTAAAATTGGCGATATCTAATAATCCATATAAAATCTCACTAACACATATAAACAAATTCGTAGCCGACTGTGTTTGTATGTGAAAAGTTTATATGCAGCAATTAGTCCCAAGTTCAATCCGAATTACAGTCTTTGTTATCTTTTACAAGCATTCCATGTTCCTAACGTACAAACTCGTAAACTAGTAAACTACTAGTAACAACTAACTAGTAAAATCAATTAAAGACTAAAAAGTCGGAAATATATAATAAAAATTATTAAATATAATTTAATTAAATATAATTAAAAATAGAAAATTTATATTTAAAAAATATATTTGAAAAAAACAAGCTTTTATTTAATGTACTAAAAAGTATAAAACAACTTTTTTTTACCAAGTCACTTATATGTGACAATGAATAAAAACTTGGCGCTCAAAATTTAGACATACAATCTTTAATTTACATAAATCCGTTAACGTATCAACTGTATTCAATTTACTGTAAAACAACTGGTGGTAAATCACCCAAAAAACTTCGGGTGATTGACGGGAATATTTTGGAAGAAAAGTACTCAATTAAATGTTTCGGAAAATTGAGAATATATTTGGCTATATTTGAACCTGTATTACATAATTTTTCCATAGAAAAATAATAAGATCCAAGCGTTTTAAGCGCTGCCTTCGGAGGCGCCAAAAAAAAAGTTCCTCCACTGCTGACATGATTCCGGCCGATTGAGTAGCTGAAACCGAAAAAGGAAAAAATGTCATTAAACTGGAAGGTATTTCCTGTACAATGACGTAGGATTTTCGAAAAATATCAAAATCTAACAAAATGGCGTAGTTATGAAAAAAAAAGTCTGTTTTCTTGCCTATAAAATGGTCTTTTTTTTCAATGCCAAATCGTCAATTTTCGTCCAATCAAAAGTATCCTACGTCATTGTAGAGTAAATATATTCAAGAGTACTCAGTTCAAATTTCAAGTCAATCGGATAATTGCTCTTTGAGTTACAATGTCGGCAAATTTGAAAAATCTCATTTCGAGAAAAACGCGTTTAAAGATTTAACTATCGATTTTCGCAACACAAAATGATTAGATATACGGCCTTGAAATTTTTACAGGATATTCTTGAACGTATAAACTGTCGAAAAAGGCGAAAAAAATCGATTTTTTGAAAGTGTCACACTGCTATAGCTCTTTAAATAAAAATCCTGAAACTGAGCATAAACGTGTGATAATAATTTCTCTAATTACTATTGTGCCAAATTAAATACGGTTAAGGAGTGAGGTCTAGTTGGAACGTTAAAAAAAAGGCCTTTTTCCGATTTTTTTTCGGCCAAACGATAAAATAATTTACAACAAAAGTTCTTCCGTTTAAAAGATATATATTTAATGTAAACATTATAATTTTTTAAAGAAATATGTTTCAAAATAAGCCGATACGTATCAATGGCCGAGGACGCTGCAAAAAAAAAACAGGTTTTGCGGTGATCACTCTCACGCTGTGACGGATTATCTGAAACCAACAAAACAGGGAGGAATCTTTAGTTAGTGATATAATGCTCCGGTTGAACGAAGGGTTTTGAAAAATTTCCATTTTTCACAAAATGGCGGACGTTGAAAGTCAAAAGTGTTGTTTTGACCAAAATTTCACTTACAAAAATTGACTATAAAAAATAAATAATTGTCCAAAAAAAAACCCTTCGTTCATCCGGAGGAAAACTATGTATAGAAGAAGTGATATAATATCCAACACGATCGGTAAAGCCGTTCTCGAGATACATTGATCACCGACTTCGAAAACATGGTTTTGAGAAAAACGAGTTTGTTTGCTACCTGTTTACTTTATGCGGCTCAAACACGGCGTCCTTCAAAGTTATGTATTTCGGCGAATAATGGTCTGATATACATTCAATTAGTCGGAAAATACTCGTAAGATATGATACTTTTATCAAATGAAAAAAAAATCGATTTCTTGAAAATTCTAACTAGACCTCCCTCCTTAATGAAACTGAATTGATCAAGTTTATTAAAGATTTAAAAAGTTGAGCGCCCCAAGCTTTTTATTCATCGTCACATATAGGTGACTTGGAAAAAAAATATTTTTTTTCTACTTTTTAGTACATTAAATAAAAGAGCTTGTTTTTTTTTCGTATCATTTGCCTCGCGCTCTCCCAGATCGAATTTTCGTTGCGTCCAAATCCGTCGAATTGAATATGGTGTTCGTGATTCGATCCAGGAGCAGGTTTTGGCGAACCTGGTCGTGGAGGAAGAACCGGGTGGTGACGAGAGAGTCGGCGAGGACAGTCAGGACGAATCGACGACCGGAAGCACGGTGGCGCCCCGTTTGAATCCCGTTGTACCGGACGAGGACACAGTGGCGAGTTCGTTGGACGGTCACGAATCGCCGACGCCACCGGAACTCTCGGCTTCGGCGTTCAGCGTCGACTCCGAGAGCTCGAACAGCAGCGTCGACATACCCCTCTTGCCGAGGCCCGAGCCAGCCGGCACCAAGAGAAAAGCCGAAGTCCTCAGCAAGGAATCCGGCAAAATTGGCGTTACCATCACGACGAGCAGTCCGAGCAGCGCGAGCGGTAGTCCACCGCCCAATAAAATACCACGATTGCTACCAATCAAAAGCACCAATACGGCGACCGTCTCACCGCCTTTCCTCAACGTAAGTTGTTCTCCCTTTTTTCAAAGGTCTCGCAATCTTATCCTTTGGTGGTAATAATACTACTAGAATTTTTATTTTCATTCTGTGAAATCTATAAGTGCCACAAAAATGCATTTAAATTTGACACTTAAAATTTCCGCGCGATTACTGGCGAAAACGCTAACCGCCATGCTGCTTCGGTTCGTGACGTCACACTTGCATAGCAAACGTCGACGCTGCGTTAATTATGAATACGTACATTTTCTAAGATTAAAAATCAGTTGCAATCTCTATCATTGATGTGTTGTTCCTAAATGTAAGAATACTAGTGTAAAAACATCGGGAAAGTTGTGAATTTAAATGCCAGGTGATATAAATATGAGGAAGACTTGGTTAAGAGAAGGGTAGGGGTTTAATCGTGAAAAAAAAAACTTTTTTTTGCAATTTTTTTCATCTGTATGTATAGAGTAAACTTATTGAGACCTTTTGTACATTGTTGAGTGTCATTTCAAGAACATTCCGTGAAATTTGTACGCGAAAATATCCACAAACAAGCCGGTGACGAAGCTTTTCCAAGAACGCCTTTGGAAAAACACGATTTGCGGTGTTCACTGTGTCCCAGCTAGAAATTATCTGAAATCAAGTACCATTAAAATTTAGTCAAAGTATCATCAAATCCTCCTCCCAACGGTCTTTGATAATTTTTTTTCACTTCTAAATTTTTGGTGGTTATGTAAAGTGAAAAGTGCTATTTTTCACGAAAAAATCCGCCATTTTGGGGGTGGAAAACCCCCTCAATGCAAAAAATCTCAAACTAACAGTTGGGGGGAGGTATTTCATATGTAGAAATTGTGTACCAAGTTTGAAATAAATCGGTCATGTAGTTTTCAAATGGCAGTGAACACGGACTTTGAAAAAGTGGTTTCGAGAAAAACGCGGCACCGGCTTCTTCGTGGATATTTTCGAGTACAAATTTCACGGAATGTTTTTGAAATGACACTTAACAATGTTCAAAAATTTTCAATAAATTTACTCTATCCATATAGATGAAAAAAAATTCGCAAAAAAGTGTTTTTTTTTCACGCTGAAACCCCTACCCCTACGCTGAAACCCTCCCTTAAGGTTGTTATGGGGTTGAGCCGTCGGGGGTGAAGTACGAGGGGAGCGCCCTATACTTATGCACGGAGCCGATTGACTGTTACCAACTGTTAGCTTTCAAATAATCGTCATATTAAACGTGCGTTTTCGAATTATTTTTGTTACGTTTATTTGTAAACAAAAATGCATTTTTGAACATTCGGTGATTACATCAAGTGTTTTCATTACTTTGTATGATTATTTTCTATAACTTTTTTTCGCTCAATAAACGCGAAGCGAATTGGCAACGTCGTAAATCGTGGTATATCGTAATGCCGAGGTTGGCAGAAGCGTCGCGAAGTTAGACATATGCGCCCCGTTCGTAACCTCAATGGCCCAAGGAGCTGTCAAAAATGAATATCGGTCCGAGTAAAAAAAAACATCCGCTGGAAAGAAAAAGTGTGTACTAAAGCTGTTTATAATCTCGAAGAAATCAAAAACAAATAATTTTCCGATATTCTAAAAAAAATGTATGCATGAAAAAAATCCGCGGTCTTTGCCTAGAAATGTCTAGAAATGTGTAATTGCTGAACATAGTTATCAAATTAATATTGAGTAATTATCACAAATTAAGAGAATAAGTACCAATAATATTCGTTGTTAATTATCTTGACCGAGTAGTTTGAGGTTCCCGGGCATAATTACCGAATACCGATAAGATAGGTAGCATTTTTGCCGCCTACGACGTTGCCATGATCGCACACTCTAATATTTTGTGTGCTTGATTTTCGCACAAATTCGCTAACAAAAATATTAATAATTTTATAACGGTACTGTGAATCCTCATTTTTACGGTTTACCAAGGGTTAGTCCGATAATTAGTCGAAGCGTACTTATTTTTTCAGCTCCGCGGTAACATTTACTTAGCAGATATTAATAATGTACTGAAAAATGATCGGAAGTTTTCCATAAGCGTAATGTAATTAGCCCACGAAATACGTCGAGTTGCCGATTTTTTTTTTCTTCTAAAAAACGGTACTGTGGATCATATTCAAACTGCACAGGGTAAAGGTTTAAAAAAAAAAATTCAGCTCGGTGGTAACATGTTGACTTAATCCCATAACAACCTCAAAACCTGCGAGAAAAGATCCAAAACCATTGCCCGAAAAAAAACTCATTTGTACTTTTGTGAAGTACAGATAACTATTTGAAAATTTGCAATTAACTATGGCAAACGAGAATGTATAGTTGTTGACGCTTTCTTTCCCAAGTTAGAGACTAATACGTCTACCGCTTTATTCGCTTACCATGCCAATGATGTCACGTCGGAATCCATTATGGCGCCCTTTTGTATTTTCGTTGAACAGATAAAAAAGTATTTTGAAAAAATTAATTATCAAATTCGTTTTGTGGTTTTATAAATTAAAACCAACAGAATTCTTAGATTGCTTATTGCGGAAACTACCTTAATTATACATTCTTAGTATTTTTAGTACATAGAGTTAAATACCCTATTGTGCTTCGATCGAAGTCGAGAGACTGACGATTTCGCGACACGAAGCTTTCTCCCGAATGATCGTAATTACGAAACGAGGAGATATATTTTGAATATAGGACCCAGCTTTTGTCGGCTTGGCCTTGAAATATGCTATGAAAAAACACGTTTTGCTGTACACTGTAACTGAGTTTCCTAAATTCTAACCATTGCCGATTACGCGACAAAAACTATCCATTATAAATCGTAAACGTGTTGGGATGTGTCGAATAGAAAACCCTACCGTTATCCCTTTGAACAATATCATTAGGTATGAAAAATATTGATGGTGAATTTGAGCAATCTTGACTAGCTCGTGGCCGCAAGAATGGGCACTTTTGTAGATTTTTCTGGAAAAACGTGTGCAGGTTTTCGTTCCTTTTTTACGTTAAAAAGTATGGTTTTAAGTATTTTTTACAATTTTTTTGCTGCTCGAAACAAATGATCGGGAATTTTTTAAATCCAAGGCATTTAGTTTTTGTATGAAATTATCCAGTGCTTGAGAATTAAATCCAAGATTTAATAAAATATTGATTATCGGAAAAATCGCCGCAGTCCAAAGTAAAAGTATCGATTTTGGGTGAAAAAAACCGCTCTATTTTCGTTGACCAATGAAAACCATATATCGAAAAGAAATATCTTTCGTTTAAGCACTGCTTTTTCATGTGTAAAAGAAGCTTGTAAAATTTGAAGTTAATCGTTGCAGTTTTGAGATATCGTGATCACCGATTTTGAAAAAGTCATTGAGAAAAACGCGTTCAAAGCCCGTCGATTGGCAGAATCTACTTATAAACGCCCATAACTTCTTCGATTTCGAATGAACCGACTTGAAATTTTCCGAGAACATTATTGAAATTTTATCTTTTGAGAATTCGTCGAGAACCAAAAATCGATATTTTCAAAAATTCCAAGTAGGTGTACGCCCTTAATTCAGTCTACGTGGTAGGTTGTCTAAAGTTGTAGGTTTGCGCTGTTGATGAAATCTCGAAAATGGATCGTCCGAAACAAAAAAAATCAAACTGTTTTTTAGATTCAGTATGTTAATGGCTATAACGCGTATCATACGATTTTTGATATATGCAAAACTAACAAAATGGCAGACATTTTTCGAAAAAAAAAATCATGTTTCTGTTCACTGTTTTCGGCGAAAAAAAATAGTAAATGTCAAAATTTAAAAAACTCCTCGAAATGTGCTATAGTTGTAAATAATATATGGTTAAAATTTCATAAGGATCGGTTCGGTAGTTTCGAAAACTTTATCAACAAGCCGTCGAAAAACGTTTCGAGAAAAACGCGTTTAAAGATCGTTTCGGTTACATAAATACATTACACTTTTTTTTTAAATGTCTTTCGAAAGTGTATTTATTAAGTGTAACAACTTTCATATCAATATCTATAATATAAACCTATAAAAAAATCATTAAAGTAGTATTTTTAGCGTCTAAAGTGAGACACCTTAATTTTTTTAACTCTGAAATCGAAATATCGTCATTATTCGAGTCCAATATCGGATTTTTGCCCAGATATTCGGATATTCAGATACAGTACTACCTCTCTAAGAGAGCCCTCGCTAAGAGAGAATTTCCCCGCCGTTCCGCTTGAGCGCATTTTATGGCTTCCCCCACATAGCTCGAGCTGTCCAGTGTACCCGAGGCCTCTCGAGTTTGTCGCGGACAACTCGATAAGAGATCGCGAGCGATTTCAGAAAATCGCACGTCGCACGATTGTTAAATGGATAATATTCCTTTGTATAATAATATATACGTTTAAGCGTAACGTCGGAGAAAAAAACATGCACCATAATTAAATTTCAAGTAGTAATTTAAAGCAAGTAAAATATATTTTAATAGACATTAACACAGCATAGAATATTATTGATATTGATAAAAATTATCGAGGCTACATTATACTAGAGGTATGTTTATGAGTAGTAGTAATAAATGCAAATATCGTACAGCATATACAATATGTATCATAACATATATACTATACATCAGAGTATAGAGTCCTGTTGACGTCCGCAAGAATCGTAGAGACGGCTTCATTTTCGTGATCAGCTGGCGCTCTCTTATCGAGTTCGAGTGGAGAAACACATACACGCTACCACATGCGCGATTTTCGAGCGCGCTAACCTAGCGGTGGGGGAAGGCTTCGGCGACGAATTTCTCGAGAATTTCTTCCCCTAACCGCCCTAGACCGCTCTCTTAGAGAGGTAGTACTGTAATATCGAAAACCACTATGCTTCCAATTCGAACCAATCACAGCGACGTGTCCAAAATTGCTAGCAGTGTCTTCAGGACCGTGCTTTTTTTTATCGTTACTGACAGTCGAATAGGCTCTCGGGTTGACGTATCTAAAAAAAAAAAAGAAACGCACCGCAGTAAGAACGAACCATGAAGACGCTCGAAATGGTTTTCTCCGTTGCAGAAGGTAAACGGCAGGAGGCCGTCGTCGTCGTCGTCGAGCGTGAAGTCAACGCCGGAGGAGCCATCGCCGGCGGTCCCGACGACACCAGCGCCGGCCCAGCAGGACAAGAAGAGGCCCGAGGCTGACGTGCCGCGTGGCCCGGTGCCGTCGCTGCCGCGTGTACCCCCGGTGGTCGCGCCTACGGCGCCACTGTCGCCCGTGGCTTCTTCGGGGACCGTTGCCTCGATCGATCAACCTACCGGTGACCTTCAGCCGCAACAGCAGCAGCAGCAGCAGCAGCAGCAGGTCGGCAAGAAGCGACCGCACGAGAACAACAAAATGAGCAAAACGTCGAACGGCGCGTTGCTGCACGTCACGACGAACGATCCGAGCAACAACGGCCTCAAATCCACCACCAGTCCGAGCGACTCTTACACGAACAACAACAGGTTAGGCTCGATCGTGAACGGTCATCACAATCCGGTTATCGACGATAACAACAGCGACGCCGTCGCTGCTGCCGCTGCCAAAGCTACGATGGGAAAACATCGGAGCAACAGCAGCAGCAGCAGCAGCAGCGCAACCAGTACCGCAAGTAACAACAACAATAACAACAACAAAGGGGACGATGACGAGAACGACGTTGATAATAACGACGCGAAGAACGATGACAATGACGAGAACAGTATAATCCTCAAGAATAAGAAAAATAACGACATTACGAGAACGTCGGACGTGTACGTACCGTTGAGCAGCCCCGGTACCGATTATTGGCTTGCACGCAATCCCGTAGCTGATCAGGTATTCATCACGGACGTAACGGTCAATCTGAAAACCGTCACTATCAGGGAGTGCAAGACTGAAAAAGGATTCTTCCGGGAGAGGGATCCTAAAAGCGATATATATTGAGACTCGCGCGTGAAGAGAACGAGGGAGATAACAAAACGAGAAAATATACAATTGTAAGAAATATGAATACTAAATCGGAGAGACAGACTCGACGAGACGGAAACGTCGCCGCGTTACTACATATTGATTTGTACCTTATTCTGTCGTTTTTATCTTTCTTCTACTTTTTTTCCTCTTGTAAATACTGAACTATAAATTATTGATCTTGTTTATTTTTTATTTTTGAGCTCGTTGCTTGTCGGATGTTTTTTTTTCTTCTGTTTTTGTTTTATAAACGTAGAGAGAGGCTAAGGTTGCCAGTCGTTGTATTAGCGGAAAATACGAGAAAAGACTTTCGCAATCACGATCCAACGAGCTTTTGTCGGTCGGTGAGCCGTCGACGAAACGTCGCGTCATCTGATTTTCGAGTCACTGTACACATACGTTGTGTATGTAACTGGTCTGCTGAAGAAAAACGAATCTCATCTTGTTGAACGATAGCATTGAGTGTGAAGAGAATTCTCGCTGAATTTGAGCTCTCTAACTCGAGTCTGGTTCTCGATAATAATCTCCCCGCCCTTACTGGTGTTTTACACTGGAAATTTGGCTTTTGCGTTCAAACTCGAACGACTCAATATTTGTCTACCACGCGCGAAGATTTACAAACAGACTCAGGGCTTCGAAAAGCTTTTTTTCCATTTTTACAAATCTCTGTTTCATTGTACTGACACTAATTACAGATATTCGAAAAGTTAATGTATATTCGTTGCCTTGTGTGAAAAATGATCTAGAGATTTGTATTTTAAAAAAACGTTTTTAGTCCTTCAAATTTCGTTTTTTTTTCGTCGTCCAACGTTTTGGGTTCTTCATATTTAGTTTTTTTTTCATCCAACGTTTTTTTGTCTTAAAAAAGTCTTATTTTCGTTTTTTAATCATCCATTTGAAAAAACTTCTCAGTTTTGCTTTTTTATCGTCCAACGTTTTTGTCTGAAAAAAAAAACGTTCTAAATTTCGTTTGTTTCGTCGTCCATCGTTTTTTGTGTTTCAAATTTTGTTTTTCGTTCTTCATATTTCGTTTTTTTCATCGTCCAACGTTTTTTGTCTGAATAAAACGCCTAATTTTCGTTTTTTCGTTGCCCATTAAAAAAAAACTTTTCTACATTTGGTTTTTTCATCGTCCAACGTTTTTATCTGAAAAACAAACTTTTCTAAATTTCATTTTTGTTCAAGGCCCAACGTTTTTTGTCTGAAAAAAAAACGTCCAATTTTCGTTTTTTCGTCGTCCATTAAAAAAAAAACCTTTTCTAAATTTCGTTTGTTTCGTCGTCCATCGTTTTTTGTTTGTCAAATTTTGTTTTTCGTTCTTCATATTTCGTTTTTTTCATCGTACAACGTTTTTTGTCTGAAAAAAACGTCTAATTTTCGTTTTTTCCTTGTCCATTAAAAAAAAAACTATTCTAAATTTGGTTTTTTCATCGTCCAACGTTTTTTTCTGAAAAACAAACTTTTCTACATTTCGTTTTTGTTCAAGGCCCAACGTTTTTTGTCTGAAAAAAAAAACGTCCAATGTTCGTTTTTTCGTCATCCATTAAAAAAGAATCTTTTCTAAATTTCGTTTTTTTCATCGTCCAGCGTTTTTTTTTCTGAACAAAAAAACGTTCTGAATTTCGTTTTTTTCATCGTCCAACTTTTTCCCCCAAATTTCGTTTGTTTCGCCGTCCATCGTTTTCTTTTTCTTCCAAATTTCAAGAATCTTCAACCAGATTTGACAAATATCGAAGAGCTTGACAAATATTGACTGTCGAGTTCACGTTTGGAGGTAAAGTGCGAACGTCACGTGTAAATCGAATGGTAAAAAATGCGTACTATCACTTGGACTCGATTTAGAGCGTTCAAATTTGACATGAACTGTTTTTTACACCTGATACTATGGTTCAAAGGGATAAGAGTTAGTTTTTGTTTGTTGACAAAACCCTTATGTATATCTGAGAACACACGACAAATTTAACGCAAAGTCACTTTTTCTTTCTCCTTTGTTCAATGTCCCTGTAATATACGCTGTGTAAAATAGTATTATATTACGTGGATTGTTATATATGTACGTTAAATTGTATGTACAACTTTGCCAGAATTCTCACAGGATTGCGAAAGCCGATGGTCGATCTTGGAGTCCATCGTTCGATCGCATTCACTCCAACGTTTTCTTTCATCCGTAGACTTTTGCTCGACCCTTCGTTGGGCAAGATCCAGCAAATCCTCAAAAAAAAAAACAAAGTATCCCGATTTTTATATTTTTCTCTCGATAATAATTGAGATGCTGTATTAAGGAAAATCATGTAGGAAGAATTTGTGTTCGAACGATCGAACGATGAATTTCACGAAACACGAAGAATTCGCATTCCTCAATTTCAACGGCCCTTCATCAGACATACGATTCTTCTCAGCGTTGCACCGTTCCACATACATGCGTATACTTTCTTTCTACACTATATATTTACACACACACACACACACACACACACACACACACATTTTTTCCTCTGCCCAATAACACCCCGAGGTGTTGGGCCCGTATTCCCGGTGGATAACTCCGTGAATCAGGCGCCGGAAGCGACTGATCGAGAGTAATTCGTTTTTCCTCATATCAAATTAGAGAACAGTAAACGACGATCAATTTCTATTTTCTCCATTCCCCGTTCCGTTCGTTCAACCCGAACACACGAAATTGTGCATCGCCTGTGTGTGGAGCGAGAGCATATTAAAAAAAAAAAAAAAATCATTAAAAAGAAACTGTTTACCAGTGCAGAACCAGTAAATCCGTGATATAGAGTTTAATAACCGTAGTACATAGAGAGAATCCTCTTCCCCTCCCTCGCTTATTTATTGTAACAAAAGGAATAAAACAAGGACGATTTTTTTTAATTTTCACATAAGCTTTAGCGTTTAAGAAGCTACTAGATGGAATCGAAAAAAGAGAAACGAACAGTTGTTTGCTGGCGGGGCAAAAGTAAACGAAACGTGTAACACCGCTGCCCAAAGAGGAGCGAGGAAATACACGAGCACACGAAATGAAAAACGACAAAAAAAAACACGTACGTACGAAAAATATGATATACCGGGGAGGGGAGGGTGTTGTTTTTTTTTTTTGGAAGGGCATTCCTTGCAAATCTATGATAAATGTATAATTTGTACATTATGGTGAAAAGTCCATTGTAAAAAGTGTAAATAGACGAATTTCAAATTAGGGGCACCGGTAGTAGAAGGATTTCATTTTAACAATTGTACTCCTGCGATTTTAATCGCACGTATGGGTGAGTGTGCGAATGCGATCGTGTGCATGGATACGTGCGTGTGTGCGTGTGTATGTGTGTGTGTACTACACGGGCACATAGTAGGGTTTTGACTAACCTAAGGTGAATTAAAAAAAAAATCCTTGTACAAATGGAAAAAATGGGCCACGAGATTATCTTTTATTTTTCATCGACCCACACAATGACTCGCAAATTTAAAATCGTCCAACGAAACACACATTTTCAAATGTATAACATTGTGCAAAAATGCTTTACTTTCTTCTCGTAGGTTTCTTTTTTGTCGTCGCAAATTTGCGTACCGAGGAAAAGAAAGTACGTGGGCGTGAAATTACTCGATACACGCGATTGTGCATACAGCGGCGAAACAGGAAAAAAAAGAGATGCAGTGGGGCTGGCTGATCCACCTCTTATTGTATTATTACAAGCTATATGCATATACATATATATATCATATATATGAAATACAATAGCCCGACATGTGAACCCCTGTAGTAGGACATACATACACCAAATCCGAGTAATTTTAGTTCTGTCTGGTACAGATTAATCCTTATATTTGAATAAAAGCATTACTTGAATCTCTACGAGCGAATAGTTTTATTTGTATGTGTCTCGTATCCTTATATGTTTGTTTCCTTATTCATACATGGTCCAGTTTTTTTTTACAAAATAATTGTGGGAAATGTTATTTTCTTCCAGCGGGAGTCAATTCTGGTATGTGAAAAAGGATAATATAGCGCAATTCAGCGGGTGAACGCAATGGAACAGTTGCGCTGGACAAAGTATACTGATATTTCTCCGGACTGCGGTCAGAAAATTGGCATGGGATGCCATCTGGCGACCAGCTCTGAAAACTGAGCGCATCAGTTTGTGACGTGCTGAAATGTTCGTGATTTTCACTTTCTAGGGTTGGCGCTGCGATACTTCAATATGGCCGGTCAAAAGATAACCTGAAACGGAAACGATAACTTCGTTTTTCATTTCCTGTGAGTTGTCTATTGGATTTACCTCGATGGTAGATTGGAAAGATGCTACTGCAGTGAATAATTTGTTTTCCGCTCGTTTTTTAGCTCCGTCAGCTCTCGATCTAGATTTTTAAGGTTATGAGAGTCACTCGCACATTTCGAGGAGTCATTCTATTTTTCAGAGCTTACTTTTTACAGCGGGCATCTGAAATTATATTTATCAATTGTATATAACAGAAATCACCTTTAATATTGGTCGATTTATTATTTATACAGATACAAACTTCAAAAGGAAAAATCTTGTGGGCTGCAAACTCGCCTCGATGGGCTGAAGAGAGTTATTTTGCGATCCAACGACGTTTTTTTAAAGACTTTATCTTTAGGTGGCTTATGGAATGACAATTCACTTTTATTGGCCGTCTTGCACCCTGGAACACAGAGTATCGAGTCATTGTTCGTTTTTTAAATTTTGTCCATCATTATCAATGTATTTTGACAAAGTTGACTATACAGTCGAACCTCGATATGACGAAGATTTTCCCATTCCCTTCCGATAGATATCCGAAACGTTGATACAACGACATAATAATATACATTATGCTCCAATTGCTAATTGCTTGTATTTTAAACCTTTCTATCTTTAAAAAATATCGCTGTATTTATAGTACTAATACATATATTTTAACAACATTTTAAAGAACATGACTTCGATATAACGAAACCTCAATATAACGAAAACTCGGTATAACGAACTTCCCTAGAGATTCGTTATATTGAGGTTCGACTGTACACTAGTAGAGCTTCCGCCTTAGGCCGTGAGAGGCGCCAAGACTCTCGGGGATCGCGAATAAGATGCATTTTTATTTTTTAGTCACCTGAGCGACGAGCAGAAGGACGAAGTAGATGTACCACGTGACACGAGTGAGATAGCTAAAATATTCAACAGAGATTTCTCAGAGATGAATAATATTTAGGGCGAAAAAAATCGTCAAGGTCTACGTCAGTGAATTTCCAAGAGACTGATGCTTTGTACCATCTACGAGAAAACTCGGTTCGAAAATTGGTGAGGTTATGTCGATTTTGTACATGCCCTTAAGACGGAATGACACCTCATCGCGGTCGGTATGGTAGAACAATTATAGATACCCAAAAATCTCTGAAACGGCTCTTCAGATCCCGTCGAAACTTTGCCAAACGACGTCAAATAGATAGACGAACAACTGTCTGCCCCTCAAATTTTCTGAATTTGAAAAAAAAACGTAGATTGACTTATCATAAGGGAATCTACGTTTTTTTTCTCAAATTTAGAAAATTTGAGGGGCAGACAGCTGTTCGTCTATCTATCTGACGTCGTTTGGCAAAGTTTCGGCGGGATCTGAAGAGCCGTTTCAGAGATTTTTGGGTATCTATAATTGTTCCACCATACCGACCGCGATGAGGTGTCATTCCGTCTTAAGGAATTTCGAGACCGAAATCGAAATGCTTGTAGACGATTGAACTTTATATCACAGAGAGATTAATTTAGGATGCATTAACTGTTCAATAAATAATCCGTTTCACAACGTAGTATCGGAGATTTTTAATGTTCAAGTTGAATCTTTATTGATTTGGCAATACACATGGCACCTCGTAGACACTTGGTATAGTGCTGTGAGGACTGAAATGCTTCGATAAAAAAACTGAGCAAATCGTGATCATAGAGTTGGGAATGTTGTATCGAAAACTTAAGCGGTTTCTCTACTTCGTTCATTAATAATACTCGAAAAAAGATGAGAATTTTGAGCTCGAACGGTTTGTTTTCGGATATTTACGAAACTTGTAGGTTAAACGTGGCAACACCGCGTTAATCGGGCTCTGTCGAGGGAGCCACTCACAGTCAAGCATGAACTGGCGGGTATTTCAAAATCGGCGGGTCTTTAAAACGTACATAGTGTAACGTACATACTTATGATAGAATCTAATTATTCGTCCGCACAACATTTGCAACGTTTTCTCGATTCTGCCGAATGAAAAACACTTTATAAGACGTTGAATGTTTTTCACCGTGTAAATAACCTGGAGCCGAGGACGGTTTAGCGATAAAATTTGTCCATGCCAATGGGGGAAACGACCGCTTTTGCCAAGTCCATCGGTTATTTTTGCTTCAATAAAATTGCAACATATTTATGGTCAATTGCAAAGATGATAACTATTAATATCATTTCCTGGCGTAGAAATGTTTTTCAACAATATAATGAATTGGATATTGCCCAATAATAATTAAATTTCACATGAAATTTTATTCGCAAGAAGTTGGCAGCCGGCCGAAAACTCATTGTACGCTCATCCCCACTCTTGTACCGAAAGAACGGTATTGAACCTCCTTAAGGGGTTTCGGGACAATTGACGATACGCCATTATTTGATTCAAATTTGTACAGTAAACTCTTTCTTACTATACATATACTAAACATATACTAAATGCTAGACTATACATATACTAAATGCACTCTCTAAATTTTAAATCGACCATCTACACCGTGTCTATAAAATGTACAATCGAAGAATCACTTTTTAACGTAGAGAGACGCCTAATTGTCATAGTGTAAAGGGAGACGAAATTGCCCTAATGAACTGGGGGCTTAGACAGTTTTTCATAACATTTTTAACATTTTTTCACACTATTTCGTACGTAAAGCTGCTATTCAGCAATGAGCATAGGCATCTGTGCTAAAAACTGTTTCTTCAATTGTAAGTTTTACAGAAACTGTGTAGTCGATCGATTTATATTTGGATAGTGTAGCCAGCATGTGACGAAGAATTAACTGTATAAATTTGAATCAAATGGTAACATATCGTCAACTGTTCTGGAACTCCTTAAGACGGAATAGAAGCTGTACCACGTGACATGAGTGCGAGAGAGATACTTGAAATTTTCGAACAGGGATTTATCAGAAATTAAGGGGAGAGTAGGGGTTTCAGCGTGAAAAGAAACACTTTTTTGCGATTTTTTTCATCTATATGCATAGAGTAAATCTATTGAAACCTTTTCTCAAAGACGGTTAATTTTTTTAAGGAAAAAACAAAGCATCAGGCTCTGAAAAATTCACTAACGCAGAGAGTGACGATTTTCTTTCGTCTCAAATATTATTAAGGGGAGGGTAGGGGTTTCAGCGTGAAAAAAAAAACACTTTTTTGCGATTTTTTTTTCATCTATATAGATAGAGTAAATTTATTGAAGTCTTTTGTACATTGTTAAGTGTCATTTCAAGAACATTCCGTGAAATTTGTACGCGAAAATATCCACAAACAAGCCGGTGATAAAGTACCATTAAAATTTAGTTAAAGTATCATCAAATCCTCCCTCTTTGATAATTTTTTTTTCATTTCTAAATTTTTGGTGGTCATGTAAAGTGAAAAGTGCTATTTTTCACGAAAAATTCCGACATTTTGGGGTAAAAACCCCCTCAATGTCAATAAAATCTCAAGCTAACCGTTGGGTGGAGGTATTTTATATGTAGAAAGTGTGTACCAAGTTTGAAATAAATCGGCCATGAAGTTTTCAAATGGCAGTGAACACGGACTTTGAAAAAGTGGTTTCGATAAAAACGCGGCACCAGCTTGTTTGTGGATATTTTCGCCTACAAATTTCACGAAATGTTCTTGAAATGACTCGTAACAACGTACAAAAGGTTTCAATAAATTTACTCTATCCATATAGATGAAAAAAATTCGCAAAAATGTGTTTTTTTTCACGCTGAAACCCCTACCCTCCCCTTAATAATATTTGAGGCGAAAGAAAATCGTCACTCTCTGCGTTAGTGAATTTTCCAGAGCCCGATGCTTTGTTTTTCCTTAAAAAAATTAACCGTCTTTGAGAAAACTCGGTTCGAAAATTTGTAAGGTTATATCGACCTTGTACACGCCCTCAAACAAAATCACAGAATTTCCTAACCATTGAAACGGATTGGTAATTCTCTAGTTTTAAATGTATAAACGTCAACCAGAATGCCAGTGGTAATAAGCTTCTGAATCGTGAGGTATACAAAAATATTCAGCATTTATCTACAGAGTGGCCTGTTATGAATGGATGATCCTGCAACTGTCGATAAATCAGATCATGTCCTACTATATACTGGAATTTTAGTTTAGTAAAAGTCCCACGGTTTTCGAGATAAAAATCATCTGCTTTTGGTTTTTCGCATGCCATTTCTACAAACGATAACTTTTTTTGACCCGGTTAAAAAAAATACTCTTGGTTATTTGTTTTATCTAGAAAAGTCTTCTTTCTAACTTTAAATATTCAGGAAACTTTATGAAAAAAGATCTTATGCAGAATTTTCATACAAACCAATTAGAACATCTGACTTCGATAGCCTGCCGTGTCAAAAAAATGTACTACGCATATCGTGTCCATTACATTATAAAAAGTTGCTAAGTTATTGTCGATTTATATCGTTTGTAGTAATGACATGTGAAAAACCAAAAGCAGATGATTTTTTCAAAAAAATAACATGAAGCCAAAAACCTCGAAAACCGTGGGACTTTTACTCAACTGAAATTCCAGCGTATAGTTGGACATGATCTGACTTATCGACATTACAGGATAATCCATTCATAACAGGACACCCTGTATGTGTATATATACATACACACACACATACACACAGACACGCACGCACGCACGCACGCGCACACACACACACACACACCTATGCATCTGAATATTGACATATTGATGGAAAACCTCGTTTCATCACGGTTTTTTTTATTACGGGAGACTTATCGCACGTAGAGCGAGGGCGGCGGCACTATTCTGCGGTACCGATAAAAAACTCACTGAGAGATGGCGCGACACCAAGCGATGCGCGCGATTGTACAGTAAATTAGTTGTCTAGCGTAAATTATATGTCGCAGGTAATACAACCTGAGATAATACGAGACGAGGCTTTATTGAAACATCATACGGTCTTAAAGCACGACGGGTAATCTTAGAGTCTCCAGGATATTTTATTATACAATACACATATTTTTTCTCGGCGTATCTAGCGGGACATGGTGGCGCTGTAGTCGTGGATCTGTATACATATAACACGCACATCTAACACACACCATATATATATATACATATATAGTTATATAGCGCGTGTATATTGTGTATATCCAATCTGACGCGAGACATCCGTCCGATAGACAAACACTTTTTCGGCTTTGTCCTCAAATTTATCTCGTGTATTGCGAAACTCGAGGGAAAAATAACGAATTTGAGAAGGAGAAAGAAAACTCGATCGGTGTTGAACGCGCGATCTGAAAAATTCGGGATTGTGATTAAAAAAAAACGCTTCGATAAAGATACGAGAGTGCTCTATTGTATCCGCATCGAGTGCCCATATGTGCCGTATCAACGACGTAGAGCAACGATTATGTGGATAAAACCACAGGAAGTTCTGTTGGCCAATGCTTTTTGGTAATAACATCAACCTTCTTTATTTGGAAGCCGACATTTTTTCGTTCCAACGACAATGCGTTTGCTTGTGTTTATCGTCGATGTCGCAAGGCGCGAGAAAGAGGGCAAGCGAGAATGAAAGCGAGAGAGAGAGAAAGAGAACTGTCAATAAGCACGAATCAGCTGATGCACCGTCAGTTTTTAAACCCTTCGCCCTTCGCCTTTTGGACTATGCACTTTTGAACAAATTCGACGCGTTTTGTCGATTTCTACCATGTTACTTGTTCTTTTCGTCTTTAACGCTGGAACGCTTCTGCGGAGTTCAATCCTGTCCCTTTCACTTTGTCGGCGCACTTGTCACTTGGCAGCTTAGAGCTTGACGGTGGATGAAATGAATTTGGGGTTTTTATTGCGTCTTTTCGCCCACGATCCAGGGTCACGGAACAGGCAACCGTCTACTTTGTTCTGCAAAGGCGCAAGGGTCATGGAAAGACCGGAGGGCTGGGCTCCATTCTGGTGGGCACCCTCGACAGCGTATTCGACACGAAGCCGCCGCCCTTCCGAATTCTACATCAGACACCGACCTCCGAAGTTTATTGGGGTAAAGGAAAAAAGTTCCTCGATGTTTAACAGATCGGCCGACGGAGGTGTCTACTTTTCTTTATCGTTTTCCCAGAGATCGCTTGTTCTCTGACGCACGAGGAAATATTGAACGACTGGCAATGGCTGCACGAAAAACTCACCGATACCCTGAAGTCCTTCGATACGGAGGAAGAAATAACGGACTTTGTTTGCTGCAAGATACAATCGATCATCGCCAACAATGTGCCCGATTCTCAGTTCGCAGAGGGTAATATCGTCCGTTCTACGCAATGCTTAATTAAGCCTTTATCGTTTTAACGACACTGGTTTTGAGGACCACCACAAGGGAGCCCGAAAACTGATACAGAGATTTTCAAGATTTTCACGAAATTGATCAACTTCATTGATCATTTTGAATTTTTGCTGCGAAATCGACACCATAAGGAGTATATAAATGGTCAAAATATTTTTGTACTCCAAGGTGGTGGCACACTAACTTTCTGGGCTAAGCCAATTTTTGGAATAATAGGGAGATCTAAATACTAAAGTGTTTTGCCATGTTGATGTCGAGCACCAGAGAAGTGCCAAGGATAATGAAAAATTTAATAGAAAAAGTATTATTAATGTTTTTTTTAACGATATTGATTTTTCATTGAACATGTTTCTGTTTTATTTGCATTATTCTAAAGAAGATTCTTAGCAAAATCATAATTAAGGAAACTTTTCACAAGCACTAGAAATTTTTTAATATTTACTTAATAGCAAAACTATTATTAATGTTCTGTAACAATATTGATTTTTTATACAAGGCACTTCCCTTTGATTTGCATTATTCTAGAAGAGGTTCTTAGAAAAATTCTAATTGCAAAAACTATTTACAAGTACCAAGGATTTTCAAATATTTTTTTAACAACAAAACTATTATTAATATTTTTTAACAACATTGATCTTTGATAGAACGCACTTCCATTCGATTTGAATTATTCTAATGAAGATTCTTAAAAAAAATGATAATTACGAAAACTTTTGACAAGTACCAAGGATTTTTAAATATTTCTTTAACAACCAAACTATTATTTATATCTTTTAACAATGTTGATTTTTGATAGACGGCACTTCCATTTGATGTTCATTATTCTAAAAAAGGTTATTGAGAAAACGCTGATTGCGATAACTTTTGACAAGTATCAAGCATTTGCAAATATTTCTTTAACAACCAAACTATTATTTATATTTTTCAACAATGTTCATTTTTTATAGACGGCACTTTCATTTGATTTGCATTATTCTAAAAGAGGTTATTGGAGAAACGATAATTGCGATCACTTTTTACAATTATCAAGAATTTTTTAATATTTTTTTAACAATAAAACTATTATTATTAGTTATTTCGAGTTTTACTTGCACAGCCTTTTCGGCTTTTTACAAGGCTCCACTTATATGTCCGCCGCTCTACACTTGTTCTTTCTCTCCATCATCTCCTCTCCCCATTGCGGCCGCAGCCGACTTCCCCCTCTGTATTATATTCATCATGACATTTCTGTTATGGGTATAGGGAAACTGCGGAAAACCTATACCAATACAGCCGGTCACGAGTTCGCTTCCCAGCCTCGGAGCTAGTCGCGTTTCGTCGAGAAATAGCTCACAGGCTACAGCCATACCCATCCGACACACACACGTACCGGTCCGTGTGCGCGACATCTGTGTACAACTGGAGCTACGTCACGCCTGTGTTTTTATTTCTCGACGAAACTACGAGACGGTGATTCGAACCCGCGACCTCCCGATGTGTTGATTTCAGAGGCAAGCACTCTAACCACTAGACCAACACATCGGTTAATAAAACTATTATTAATATTTTTCAACAATGTTCAAACGAAGACTTAGGAAAATGATAATTGGACTGCCTTTCGAAAATATTTCAAAAAATCTTCAATACTTCTCTAGTTTTTTTGTAGCTATAATATGAAACGCTTTCGTATTTTTCCCAGGGTTAATCTTAAAAATTGCAAAAAGCTGCGCTGTGGAGAGCTTTAGCAAAAAAAGAAAGATTTTTGTGAAAGAAATTTTTTCACAAAAATTGTCCCTCTTCTTGCGTATATTTTGAGGACCCTACTATAAACATCAACAAAGTTCATTCATTGTCGAGAAAATCAATTTCAACCTCCCCATATTAGTTTCCCGCCCTATACAGTGGTGTTACCTCGAAATAACTTGCCCATCTTCCAATAACTTGAAATATCTTCCAAGGAAACCATAATTTTCCCACCGAAAGTTCATTTCCGTCGCAACTACTAAAAATTCAGGTTCCAAAATTCTCAAAACCCATTTAGTGCACGAGTAACAGGGAGTTTTTTTTTCAGAGGAAGATCCGCAATCCTTCAAGACCGTATCGTTTAAGTTTCATCAGACCTTCAATTTGCCTAACGAAGACAAGCTCGTCAACTATTATTCCTGCAGGTACTTTCTTTTGACGCATTGCGCCATATTTTCATGATACCTTTGATGACAATTACGGTCTCGTGGACATTCGGTAGACACCGATAAGGATGAACACTTGAAGAAATGTACACTATTGCAGCTACTGGAAATCTCGATTACCCCGGCAAGGATGGCTCTATTTGTCCGTCAGTCATATGTGCTTTTACTCCTTTATATTGGGGAGGGAGACAAAGTTGATGGTGCGGTGGGCCGATATAGTCGAACTCGACAAAACGAACTCACTCCTGTTTCCTGACAGTATTCGCGTTGTGACACGTGACAATAAACAGGTAGGCGATTCTTCGGGCTTTTTTCCCATTCGATACAAGAATTTTACTCGAAAGACCAAAACCTTTTATCGTTTTTATCATGTAAATTTTCAAGTCAATTGACTTACGCAATATATGAAACGTTTCATTCGTCGGTTTCTATCTTTTGGAAACTGACGAATTTCAATAAACATTTAGAACTCTGTTAATATTCATTTAGTGCTTTACTTACTTTCTATATTATTTTTATTTTATTTTTCTTTTACGATGATTGTTATTACTATCAGTACGATTATTATTGTTACTATTACAAAATATTATATTTTTTAGAGACTACTCGATTCAAATATATAATTATAATTATCGCTGTTAAGGGGTCTTCTTACTTTAGACGCTAAAAAAGGCTATTTTCATGATTTTTTTTGGTAGCTTTATATTATAGAAATTGATATAAAAGTTGTTACACTTAATAAGTACACTTTTGAAATAGATTTAAAAAAAAAAAAAAAATTATTCAAGTCGCTATTTATAGACGAAAATGGTAGTTAAAAAATTGCAGCTCTTGATAAAATCGCTGTTGATGATTTCTCGGGGATGGATCATCCGAAAAGAAAAAATCAAACGGTTTTAGATTCAGTATGTTAATGACTATAGCGCATATTATACGATTTTTGATATATGCAAAATTAACAAAATGCGAAAAATTTTCGAAAAAAACGTGTTTTTTACCGTTTTGGACAAAAAAATAGTAAAATCCAATGTTTAAAAAAATTCTTGATATGTGCTATAGCTATAGTTGTAAGGAATATGTGGTTAAAATTTCATAAGGATCGGTTCAGTAGTTTCGAAGATCTTATCAAGCCGTCGAAAAACGTTGTTTCGAGAAAAACGCATTTAAAGTTTGTTTGATTTACATAAATACATTAAACTTTTTTAAAATGTATTTATTAAGTGTCAATTTTTAAAAGTATTTTATATCAATATCTATAATATAAACCTATCAAACAAATTTATGAAAATAGCCTTTTTTAGCGTCCAAAGTGAGAAGACCCCTTAAATTATGAAGGGACATGTGATGTTCCGAAACGAAAAAGCATATTTTGTAGTACTATGCAAAAACAAATATTGACAACTTCCATTCTCTTTTAGCATCACTTCTTCATGTTTATGCACAAATCCGATACGTATTCGCTGATGGAGCAACTAACGAATCTCGCTATGAAACGGTGATTGCCATGTAATTCGTCCTAACCCAAATTTTCCTCCGTATATGCAGAATTCCGGCTTGAGTGGTACCAAATAAAAAATACCCTTTGATTTTCAGACTCATCGACGAGAAGAGTGGATTCAACGAAGACCGAGAGCTTCTGAGCAAATTAAGGTGAGTCTTTCAAGATAACGTATCGTAATGTAGCAATCGATAATGTTTGCTCATGATCTCGTGTAATTCTATATACAATAACGGGGCCGGGTTGAAATTCCGAACTTTGAATGATCAGAACGATCAAAACTACGAAAGAATACTACCCCGAAAGATCAAAACTCCGGAAGAATTTTACCCGAAAGACCAAAACTCCGAAAATCTGAACACCGTCAAAATAATTCGGCTATGGAAGTTTCAAAAGTTTCAACATTTTTAATAAATCGACGAATTATTTCAAGAATTTGTTTTTTAAAGTGATTTTACGTCAATCTTGAGATTTGTCTAGACAATGTTATACGTTCTACATCATTTTGACGCTGCTTACGAAAAGTAGCACGATTCAAAGTTCTTACGAAAATTAGCATATTTATGCTTTCCCCACGGAAACTAGCACGTTTCCACATTCATCGCGAAAACCAGCATGTTTCGGCTTTCGCCGCGAAAACTAGCATGTTTCGGCTGTCACCGCGAAAACTAGTTTGTTTGATTTTCACTGCAAAGACTAGTGTAAAAGGAGTAAGTTTAAAACCTTAAGGATCTCATCGCTCGTAGAATTTAACCAAAAAGAGCTTTAGTTAGAATTTAAAGTCCTTCGTGCTCGAGTAAAAATCTGGAAAAATAAACCATTAGTATTTTTTTTTATAAATATGACGATTTTTTGCGTATTGAAATTTTAATTTTATACTCGTTGCTTTTATTAACATTTTGATAATAATTATCAATTAAAATCTATAGTAGTAATTTTTACAAAAAAATAATATCGATATTGTAAATATAATAAAATAATTGTGATTTTCTTTTAAAAAAATAACGTTATTGAAAATATCATTCAACAAATTTACTGTAATCTTACAGACGGTTATCGTCGCGTATGTTTGAAAAACCTTGCCTGATGTTCGATTGGAATTAAACCTCTGTCAAGCATGGCCTGTAAATCTTTCTTTTTCTTGGCGCAAGCGGCATTTTTTATCTGACGTCTGTTTTAATTGGAACATTCGAACATCATCCATGTCTTTGTTTTTTTTTAAAGAATTTCATCTCTCGTCCTTCTTGGTCAAAATCATATTTAACGTGGATAGTATCGACGGTAAGGTTGAATGGATATTTCCCGAATACTTGTAATGTTAATTGAAGTCCAATTAATTTTTTTTGAGAGGTCTAAAACAATCCTAAATATCCGATTGCGGTCAAAGGAATTGGAGTAAAAAAATAGAGGCAAGGCGTAAAAAAGTATGGAAGAAAAGTCGGAAACAATTCCATTTTTACTGAAACATGTTAATTTTCGCGGTGAATATCGAAATCAACTTCTTTTCGTGGCGAAAACCGAAAATTGCTAGTTTTCGCGGTGATATCAATCGCGCTTGTTTTCGTAAGAATTCTAAAACACGATACTTTTCGCAAGCAACGTCGATTCACAATCAACTGTGTAGACTTTTGCTGGCATGATCTTGACGAAACTTGTAATTTCGGAACATAAAAATTAGGAATTTTAAACCGTCCGAGCATTCAAAGTTCGGAATTTCAACCCGATAATAGTAGGATCGAAGTATTCTAATGGCGAAAAAATCCTGTCATTAACGTTATTTTTTTTAACCCCGATATAGCGAACGAACATGCTTTTTGTCATTTTTTTAAAACGTTTTACATGGCATGGTACGTGAACGTTTTTATGGTTTTAGCAAAAACGTGCCGAAAAAAGCGTCCTTTCTCAAGCGAGATTTAGACGCGAGAGCCCACTCGGAAGCGTACAGAATACAATTCCGACTCCCGGCTACTGAGAAACTGGACGGCAGTATAGACGTGACTCTTTGGACTCCTTACAACAAGCGTCACGTCTGGGGAAAGATATTTCTATCCCAAAATTATCTTTGCTTCGAGAGTCGAGTGAGTCACCTGTGTTTATATAATTTCGTCACTTTGAAGGCAAAAACTTACTTCACCTTCCATATTACAGTACAGTCTGTATTATAGATATCACAATTTTGAATGCGAAAAACCTGAGCGCCAGTTAGTAATGTTTATTTAGACATTGCTGAAAGAAAAATTGTGATGAGGATAATTAATTAAATTAATCGAGGGTGGTTGATACAGGTGCGACAAATGGTCAGTTTGGTCATTCCTCTTCGGGAAGTGAAGGTCGCCGAGGCAGTGGTAAATCAATCCTCGAACGCCGTCACGGACAAGTCCATCCTCGTTACGACCGCCCGATCGTCCTTTCTCTTCGCTCAGATACAGGACCGTGATTTTGTCGTCCAAAAGATATCGGAGCTTCTCGCAAAAACAAAGTTGGTCCAACTGTTAGTTGCATTTGTTTTTCTACGCTTGTGCATTGCAAAGCGGTTAAGTATCGAATCACGCATTGCAGCAAAGTTCCATAATTTTGTGGGTACACGCACGATTGACGTATTAAAGCTTAAGGGGGGAGATACCTTTAGGCGAGGAAAAAATTGCTGATTTTCGTGACTTTTTAAAATGGGTTAGATACAGCCGGGAGGCTCAAAAAGATCGATTTTTCAAGAATCTTTCTTGAGGAGACCTTTGAATGTATTAGTGTAAAAATTTGTACACGTGTTGTGGTAACTTTTAACTGTATTTTAACATTTTTTATTTGTAAAAATAATTATTTTGAAAGCTGCTATAGCTGATCTCTGGGAGCATCTCTAAAAAAAGGCGTCTCGCGGTGAGCACGATATCTCTGGACTGGATCATCTAAAATGAAAAAACAAAAAATATTTCGTTAATATAATGGATTATCTTGTTATTGATCGAAGAAATAAGCAAAATAATAATTTTTGACAAAATGGCGGCTTCTAAAAAAAATCGATTTTTAACAAAAATTTAGGCCTTAAATTTTTTATAAAATGGAAAATATCGGTGGGAAAAAACCTTCGATTAATTAATAAAAAATGTACATGAAAAAATTGTGTTATAATTGGAGACTGATCGGTTCAACGGTTTCCGAGAAATCTTGCTTACCGACTATAAAAACACAGTTTTGAGAAAAACGCGTTTAAAGTTTCAAAAGCACTTTACATATAGTAATAAAACAATTACAAATGTGCGTGTAACTTCGAGAATATTCGCCGGATTGACAGGAAATTTTTTGTGTGTGTACTTAAATATATGTGCGTTACGAAAAAAAAATGTTAATCGATTTTCGAAAATTTTAACTGTATATAACCCCTTAAAAGGAAAGATTTCTTCACGATTTTTCCGATTTAGGGTATGTTTCATTACTACTTTTGGCTGTTATATGATATTTTTCAAGAATTAATCTTTACAAATAGCGAGGGTATGGCACGGTCTTCTAAACGGATTGCGGAGTTGTCAGACGGCGTGAACCCTGGCGTCGGCGAGATTAATCTGAAAACAACCAACGAAGATTTTTCTTTCGTTGACACTCATATGCAGAATATGAACCAAGAAAAAGTGACAAATGTTGAAAATCGATGAAATCGTACGCTTCGAAAAAAAAGAAAAAAAAAGATTGATTCGTTTTTTAGCCGTAAGTCACGTCAGTTTTGAACATGCAATTTAGAAGACCGTGTCATACTTTCGCCATTTTTGAACATTAATAATAAAAAAATGTTTTGAATCATGTAACAGCCAAAAGTAGTAATAAAACATATCCCACGTCTCAAAAATGGTGAAGAGATCTTCCCTTCTAAACGAAAAGTCACGAAAATCAGTAAATTTTTTTCCTCGCCGAAAGGTATTTCTCGCCTTAAGGCCTTAGGCCACAGTAACGGGTATAAAATCATGTGCGAATTTAACAATTTTTTTCCGTATGAAAACGTGATTCACTCATAAAGTTAATTAAAAATCTAATTAGTATGAATATCAAGCTGTTAGAAAATATATATATATTTTTTTCGTTTTACAAAATGGCCGACTACTAATATTTTCTTTTGTTATCATTTTTTTAGGCGCTCCGCGGCGTGACATTTAGCATACACAATTTTTTACCAAGAACAAAAAACAAAAATTCCCGTTAATCTACATGAGAATACCTAGAGAAGTACGTACGGAATTTAAAAAATATTGTTTTATTCAAAAGTTGTAGGTATTTGAACTTAGGAAGTGAATTTTCACTGAAAATTTTCGTTATAACTGCTCATGAACTGCTCATAAAATGAAAAGTTTTCGATTAATCATAAATTCCGTACGTACTTCTCTGCGAAATGCAATTAGGAATATAACTTTTAAATTTGAAGTAAATCGAGTGAAAATTGTTGCAGTTATTTGTCACGCCAATTGGAAAAAAGCTGTTTCGAGTAGTCGGCCATTTTGTACATCGAAAAAATATATATATATATATATTTTTTTTTCTAACAGCTTGATATTCATACTAAATAGATGTGTAGTTAATTTTATGAGTGACTCACTTTTTCATACGAAAAAAATTTGTTAAATTCGCACATCATTTTATACCCGTTACTGTGGCCTCAATGACTTGGAAAAAGAAAATTGTTAATTTATCCGTTGCCTATCCATCAAATCAATCAATCAAAGTTAATTTTTTAGAACAACGTTGAAAATATGACGAATAGTCTTGTAAATATATAAAAAAAGGTTTTTCGTTTTATCCTCCAGAAAGAATGATTAGACAATGATCGCAATAATTTTGCGTAAAAGTACTCACCAATCGTTATTTTCATGAATAATTTGATTTTTAAACCAAAGTATTATAGGAAAAGAAGGAGGGCCGACCTCCATTGTGGGAAATTGTTAGGTTTTCCAGTAGCTAAAAAATACTAAAAAAAAAGTAACCATTGTTTTCGGATGCGTTTCCAAGTGGACCCGGTGTTAATGATAAAACACAAAGTGATCCGAACAATCGAACGATCGACGAAAAGGTGGACGTAGATCAACCAACATGGACACCGCAACCCGCGTTGATGTCCCTTTTCAAGGCTCCTCTGAGCCCCGAGGCCACTGTTAAGCAAGAAGCGAAGGAAAAGCAGTGGGAACTCCATTTCGCCGAGTACGGAAGAGGAATAACTATATACAGAACAACGGAAACGGCGAAACTCGTGATTCAAGGTGTACCGCAGACGCTGCGCGGTGAAGTCTGGCTCACATTTTCCGGTAATATAAAAACTTTCAATTTCCACTACCGTCCGTTGTTTGGTGAATTCAACATTCACACTGAAATAAATGACACCTTCAGCAATTTCGTTATTGGCATCATCAGAGGCCGTTTGGATATCGAACATGATTCTCGAGGGGAGAGATCCCTTTAGGTGGCCGAAAATGAGCAAATTTTCAAGATTTTTTCGTGTCGAAACTGTTTATTCTACACAATTAAGGAGTGAGGTCTAGTTGGAACGTTAAAAAAAAGGCCTTGTTTCCGATTTTTTTTTCGGCCAAACGATAAAATAATTTACAACAAAAGTTCTTCCGTTTAAAAGATATATATTTAATGTAAACATTATAATTTTTTTAAAGAAATATGTTTCAAAATAAGCCGATACGTGTCAATGGCCGAGGACGCTGCAAAAAAAAACAAGTTTTGCGGTGATCACTCTCACGCTGTGACGGATTATCTGAAACCAACAAAACAGGGGGGAATCTTTAGTTAATGATATAATGCTCCGGTTGAACGAAGGGTTTTGAAAAATTTCCATTTTTCACAAAATGGCGGACGTTGAAAGACAAAAGTGTTGTTTTGACAAAAATTTCACTTACAAAAATTGACCATAAAAAAAAAAATAATTGTCCAAAAAAAAATTCTTCGTTCATCCGGAGGAAAACTATGTATAGAAGAAGTGATATAAATTTCAACCCGATCGGTAAAGCCGTTCTCGAGTTACATTGATCACTGACTTCGAAAACATGGTTTTGAGAAAAACGAGTTTAAAGTTTTGAGTAAGATTCCCATGCAGCGTCCACGGCATCCTTCAAAGTTATGTATTTCGGCGAATAATGGTCTGATTTACATTGAATTAGTCGGAAAATACTCGTAAGATTTTATACCTTTAGAAAATAAAATAAAAAATCGATTTTTTGAAAATTCTAACTAGACCTCCCTCCTTAAAATGTTATGTATATATTTTTACATCTTTGCCGTTTTCCAGTGTTTTTAAATATTTAAAAATGGCGGCTGTACGACACTTGCTTCAGATACCATTGCCGCCTGAATTGTTTCACGGCGTACAACCTATCGTCTGGTGCATTGATCAACAACCATGCCAAGAAGATTCAAATTTATAAGACCCACACGTTCTATGTGAACCTAAAAAATCAAAATAAAAGTAAAAATTCGAAAAATGATAGGCGTTTTAAAAAAGTGTTCATGAAATTTTTACCATAGCATTTGTTAAGGCAGGATTCTACTTTGCGCGCTCGAAAAAAGCTACTTTTGAGAATTTTTCATGATATTGTTAATAAAGATATTGATGTAGGGTTTGTTAGACTTAATAAATGCACTCTTGGAATTATCTCCTGCTTTAGAAAGTTTACGAATTAATCTCAACGATTGCAATGTTATGTTTTTAGCTCGACGTTACTTTTGTCGGAAAACAAGAGCGATACTGAGTTTCGTAATTTTGTTACAATTGTCGCAGGTGCGATCAACGAGATGGCAATGAATCCCGGTCTATACAAATCACTAGTCGATCAAGCCTTGGGAAAGTCTTGTCAAGCGAACGAGGAAATCGAGAGAGATCTCCACCGTTCGCTGCCGGAACATCCGGCTTTTCAATCGGACACGGGAATAAGTGCTCTCAGGCGAGTTTTGTCAGCGTACGCACTGCGAAATCCACAAATTGGTATGATCTTGACCGTACGAAATAATACCATCTCGAATTTTTATCAAAATAATAATAGCCTAATTTATTATAATCATAACTGTTGGTATATTATTATTATTATTATTATTATTATTATTCGTATTGGTAGTTATGATATTCACTATTCATTTTCAGGTTACTGCCAAGCGATGAATATCGTTGCGTCGGTTCTTCTAATTTACTGCTCGGAGGAATCAGCGTTTTGGCAACTTTGCAACGTGTGCGAGTCCCTACTGCCGGATTATTACGACAGGCGGGTCGTCGGGGCTCTCGTCGACCAGGGTTTGCTCGAGGAATTAGCCGCCGAACATTTGCCGAGTTTGCACGCAAAGCTGGGCGAACTCGGCGTTATAAGGGTCATCTCGCTCTCCTGGTTTCTCACTATTTTTCTCAGCGTAATGCCCACCGGGAGCGCCGTTAATATTATGGATTGTTTTTTCTACGATGGTGCCAAAGTTATTTTCCAGGTTCGTTCGATATCGTAACGTTTGTCCGCCGCGAGGGATACCTCCACGTCTTTAACGGCGGGGTAAAGTTAATTCGGCGAAAAAAGGCATGTTTTTAAGATTTTTTTTTGGCGTAACGAATAGTGTTCGTTTATTGAAAAATTTACATATAATAAAGTAACATTTGAACAACATTCTCCTAAATTTGCATTGCAAAATATTCAAAATTGAGCGAGTGAAAATTAAACGCCGGAGGTGCCTCGAAAAAAAGTTGGTTTGCGGTGTGCACCATAACTCGCAACAGAATCATTTGAAACAAAAAAATCAAAATGCATTTGTTAAAGGAGATGTTTCTCGAGGTAATGACCGGAGGATTTTTTTTTTCGATTTTTCGATTTTTCGTAGCACTTGGGAGCCAAAAACCCGATTTTCGCTAAAAAAATCGGCTAATTTGTTGTTGAAAAATTAGTAATTATTAAAAAAAAAACAAAAAAGCTCTCGACAATACCTGGTGAATTATGTGAAGAAGTACTGTGCAAAATTTCAAAGCGATTGGTCCAGTAGATTTTGAGTTATCGTGCACACGGACTTCAAATATGACAAGTCTCAGAAAAACGGTTTGAAAAACGCAGAAGAGAAGAGAACGGCATGGAGCAATAGACGCTCAAATACTCATAACTTAGTCAATTTTACTCCGATCGACTTGAAATTTTAACACAATATTCTTGATATATTATGCATTCATTTAAAAAATTAAACAAAAATGAAAAAAAAATTTAAATACTTTACCCCGCCCTTAACGTGAAGCTAGTTTATTGTGCCAATTGTCGTTGCTCTTTTAAAGGGGTTAGGCCACTCTAGAGGCCGAAAGAATACGCTTTTTGGGAATTTTTTTTTCAGAACAACTACAAAATAAGTCGAGATTACAAAAAAGGGTGTTTATCATACATATCAGTATGACTGTACACAATAATTTTTTTGAAGCGTTTAATTTCAAAATTGCGGCTGTGCAGCATTTATCTCAAAACTGCATTTTTTAAGTTGGCCGGAAACATAAATCCGACAATTTTCAACCGATTCACTTGAAATGTTGAATATATCTTGAAAAATACATTATCTCTGGAAGTACGTAGGATTTTTTTTTATATCGCATAGTTCATTTGTTATTAACAATTACCCGACGATTTTTTAGGCGAATTTTGGAAGATGAAAAATTTGCCGAAAAAATCGTCATATAATTGTTAATAACAAATGAACTGTGCAATACTTAAAAAAGTCCTACGTACTTCCATAGACAATGTATTTTTAGACCAGTTTTGAAAATACAGTTTAGAAGCCCGTGTAAAAACTCCGCCATTTTTGAAAGTTAATAAAGAAAGACCATGTAACAGCCAAAAGTAGTTATAAAACATACCCTAAGTCTCAAAAGCGGTCAAGAAATCTTTCCTTTTGAAAAAAAATCATGAAAATCAGCAAATTGGGTAAATATTCAGAAGCGGGGCTCCTGCTAGAATCAGGCTTATTTTTCTTTGGCTGGTTTGACTTTGTTTGATCCCTCGAAGAAAATTAACCTGATTCTAGCAGGAGCCCCACTTCCGAACATTTACCGCAAATTGTTTCCTCGTCAAAAAGTATCTCCCCTCTTAATGAAGTTCTGTACCAAATTGCATAAAAATATTAATAATCAAAGAAGTTATAAACAATCTCGTGAAGAACCTTTGACCGTGAGGGGCTCAACGGTGTACTCGATTTTGGCCACCCGGCTGATCTAAAACAAAAAAGGAGTTTTTTTTCAAGTAGATAATATTGGACTTGACGAAGCTTCTTTGTCATCGTGTTCCAATCATAAAATATATATAGATAAAAACTAGTTAAAAAAAAATGAAGACCAAAAAGTCAGTCCGTTGATTGGATGTCGAGCAATCGTGTACACCGTTTTGAAAAGCATAGTTTCGAGAAAAAGGCGTTCAAAGTTTTACTAGCGGTTCTATCGTAATTATTAGGTTGGCGCATAAATAATGAGCTCTTAAAGCTCCAGACGAATCGCTCATTGCTTATGTGCCAACCTAATATATGTTTACCTTCAATCTGCGATTCCTGCAGCATATATTGGACCCTCCCCTTCAATTTGAGCGGCCTCACGCGACAAACGATTTTTTCTTTTTTTTTCACAGTAGCCTAGCCCCTTAATGTCTTCATGTGTTTTGATTTCAGATTGCACTGACGGTGCTCGAGTGGAATCAGGAAAAGTTGCTGAATTGCCGGGACGACGGTGAGGCAATGCAACTCCTGACCGACTATCTCGGTGGCGTATTCAACGACGAGGGGACCATTTTACCGAGACCCCTCGATACGGTTGCACCACCAAGGGTATTCTGTCTATAGGCTTAAGAATCAGTGGCCCCTTCCCCACGTATTTATTTACCGTCGATTCAATTCTAACGACCAAGTAACTCGATCGGACGTACCAGAACCATTTAAAAAGCCGAATTAATTACGTTACAGCCAATCGGGTATTTGACTGTTGTACGGAAATGGTACAACAGGCTGTACATCTTATATGGTTATATTATGCTTACGGTTGATATGATGCTCACAATATTTATTTATCTTCGTGAATGTCGGTATTTACGATTTAAATCGGCAATAAAATTTAAATATTCAACGAGACCGCCAAAACGCTTCCGTTGTCAGCTATGTAGTCATGTGACGCCTGTGACGTCACATTCCAGTAAACAAGGCAAAGGGCCTATATCGCCGCTGAGTTGTCGCACAGCAAACCTTCCTCGCCATTCTTATTTGAAAGTTGACCATACGGTAACTATCACTACAAATAACTACAAATGAACAGAAAAAGCACGGAAGTACACTGAAATGAACTAGAAAATCGCTCATCACTCGTCACAGGACTCGTAATGACAATCTGTTTACTGGCATGCGACGTCACCAGAGATCCTGGAGCGTTTTCGTTCGTGTGACCAAACGATCCAACTTATCTAGTATTAAAAATTGAAATAAACGAAAATAATGCATATTTTTTCGATAAAATGATAGAAAATACTTTTTAAACACTACGTTCTTTTAGAATGACAAGAGAATGAAACATATTTTTAATATAGTCAAATACCCTATTCCGCAATTAAGCGATAACCCCACTCTAGCAGCGGCAGAAAATGAGGCGTCACTTTGACAATTTATTTTCGGAGTATGAAAAAAGGAATAGGATTTCTTTCATGAGGGTTTATTTAACACATATTAAAGTATACAAACAAATTTATTATAATTTTCATACAACATGGCGGCGACGGAGCCCATCTTGAAAAAAGTGTTTTTTTACAAATAGCTTCACGGGAGGACGGATTTCTCGTAAAGTATAACACCTGGAACAAAAACCAAAAAAATAATCTATATATTATTAGCTATGCAACTACGTAGGGAGTTTTTTTTTATCGAATATTGAAAAAATTCCACGCTTTGAAAGAAATGAATCGATTTTTTGCCCAAAAAATGAGCAGTAAATTATTTATAAAAAAAGGTTTACATTTAATTTAAAAAACGGGTACGTACTCCTATAAAGAATGTAATTGTGAAGCTACGATATCAATTTCAAAACGACCCATGCAAAGGTGTTCGAGTAATCCGTCCTCCCAGTTTGAAAAAAGTGGTTTCGAGAAAAACGCGTTTAAAGTTGTACGAGGCGCCTGAACGAAGTCCGAGGCGCTACGGCAAAATTGATAATTGAACCTTTGAACGAAAAATCGCTACAGGACCAATCGCATATTGTTTTTATGGGCCCAAATATTTTTTAAGGCCTTAGGCCACTCTAGAGGGCGAAAAAATAACCTTTTTGGGGATTTTTTTTCTTCAGGAAAACCACAAAATAAATCGAGATTACGAAAAAGGGTGTTTATCATACACATCATTGACTGTATACGATAACTTTTTTGAATCGATTATTTTCAAAATGGCGGCTGTGCAGTGTTTATCTCAAAACTGCATTTTTTAAGCTGTCGGAAACATAACTCGGACAATTTTCAACTGATTCACTTGAAATGTTGAATGTATCTTGAAAAATACATTGTCTATGGAAGTACGTAGGATTTTTTTTATATTCCATAGTTCATTCGTTATTAACAATTATCTGACGATTTTTTAGGCAAATTTTGGAAGATGAAAAATTTGCCTAAAAAATCGTCAGATAATTGTTGTGATAATTAATCGCTTCAAAAAAATTATTGTCTATAGTCACTGATATGTATGATAAACATCCTTTTTGTAATCTCGATTTATTTTTTAGTTTTTCTGAAAAAAAAAAAACATCCCCAAAAAGCCTATTTTTTCGGCCTCTAGAGTGGCCTAACCCCTTAAAAAAACGTTTTTTTTTTCCAAAATCCTAGATTAGTTAAAGATTTAAGGATTTTCCACCATACGACAGGAAAAAAGCCGTCAGGTTTTTTCCCCATTTTCCGTAATTAATTTTCGTATTGTTGCTTGCAGAGTATATCCATTCAAACGTTGATATACGAATCGTACTTGAGATACGGTAGTCTTACTATCGGCAGGATAGAGCGTCTGAGACTCAAGCATCGTCTACGAGTCGTTCAAACTCTCGAGGATGGAATCGAGAAGAACGTCGTGCGATGTGTCATTGTCGACAAATACATGAACATGGAGGAGTTACAGGTGACGCATCCTCGGCAATGACGTCACTTAACGCAACGAGTATTTTTTCTTTCTTACGGCATTGAAAATGTGACAATTTTCAGGAATTATTGAGCCTGGTGCGAGAGGAATTGATGAGTCAGCGGAAATCTGACAATGAGCGTTACGATCCGACGCAGCCACCCTACGAGGCATACAAAATAGATTTCGAGCTCTTTCGCATATTGTTCGGCGGCCTGTCGCCCTGGGGCAAATGCTCGCAAGCCGAATCACTCGCTGCTCGACTCTTCAGGGTAAATGTTACGAATTATCGTTGCTCGTTATCGTTACTGTCGTTCTCGTTCTTATTCTAATGATCTGTGCTTCACACTCTGTCATAAAACTTTCGTGAATTTTAGCTAATGGATCGTAATCGCGATGGACTTTTAAATTTTCGAGAACTCGTTCAAGCTATAGGTATGACTGCGACTGCCGATTTAACTCAGCGCCTCAAATTGTTGTACACGCTGCATCTACCCCCGTTATTGACACCGGCGGATTTCGATTCGCCCACTCATTCCGGTATGGAGAAAAAACACAATTACGGCATGTACCAATTATTTTGAATTCGTAACTACGAAATGTGTGTATTAGAGGGGAGATAATGGGCTCTTTGGAATGGTTGCCGTTTAACTGGCCGATCATTTAACTCGCCGATCAGATCTCGCCGACCCGCAAAGAGAGAGGACAAACCCAAACAAACCAGATCCAACCCAAACCCAAGCAAACTCATTACATGAAAATTACACAATTTCAGTTTTACAAAAAAATTGTCCCAAACAAACTTAAAATTCTGCGAAAATTGCACAATTTCAGTTTTAAACCCGAACAAACTCATTACACGAAAATTACACAATTTCAGTTTTATAAAAAAATAGTCCCGAGCAAACGTACCTAAACTCTCGCCGACCCGCAAAGAGGTCAAACCCAAACAATCTCAAAATGTTGCGAAAATCGCACAACTTCAGTTCTACAAAAAATAATCCCAAACAAACAAACCCAAACGAACTCGCAAAGAGGGAGGACAAACCCAAACTAAAAAATTTGCGAGAATTGCAGTTTTACAAAAAAATCCGTCGACGAGTTCTTAGTCGGCCAGATCCTGGTCGGCGAGTTGAGGTGTTAGGCCACAGTAACGGGTATAAAATCATGTGGGAATTTAACAATTTTTTTTTTTTTCGTATGAAAAAGTGAGTCACTCACACAATTCATTACGCATCTATTTATTGTGAATATCAAGCTGTTAGAAAATATATATATATTTTTTCCGATGTACAAAATGGCCGACTACTCGAAACTTCTCGAAACAGCTTTTTTCCAACGGCGTGACAAATAACTTCAACAATTTTCACTCGATTTACTTCAAATTTGAAAGTTATGTTCCTAATTGCATTTCGCAGAGAAGTCCGTACGGAATTTCTGAGTAATCGAAAACTTTTCATTTTATGAGCAGTTTATGAGCAGTTATAACGAAATTTTTCACTGGAAATTCATTTCCTAATTTCAAATGCCTGCAACTTTTGAATAAAACAATAATTTTTAAATTCCTTACGTACTTCTCTAGGTATTCCAATGTAGATTGACGAGCATTTTTGTTTTTGGTTCTAGGTCAAAAATTGTGGATGCTAAATGTTCCGCCACGGAGCGCCTAAAAAAAAGATAACAAAAAAAATATCAGTAGTCGGCCATATTGTAAATCGAAAAAAATGCTAACAGCTTGATGTTCATACTAAATAGATGAGTAATTAATTTTATGAGTGAATCACTTTTCCATACGAAAAAAAATTGTTAAATTCGCACATGATTTTATACCCGTTACTGTGGCCTAACGCCTTAAATCATGGCGCTTTGGACTATCTAGTTCGGTTCGTGCCAAAAACTTCCACCGAATACGTGCAAACGATCGTCCGTGTTAACGGCGGGGTAAAGTAAATTTGGCGAAAAAAAGGCATGTTTTTAAGATTTTTTTTTTGGCGTAACGAATAGTGTTCGTTTATTGAAAAATTTACATATAATAAAGTAACATTTGAACAACATTCTCCTAAATTTGCATTGCAAAATATTCAAAATTGAGCGAGTGAAAATTAAACCCCGGAGGCGCCTCGAAAAAAAGTTGGTTTGCGGTGTGCACCATAACTCGCAACAGAATCATTTGAAACAAAAAAATCAAAATGCATTTGTTAAAGGAGATGTTTCTCGAGGTAATGACGAGAGGATTTTTTTTTTCGACTTTTCGATTTTTCATAGCACTTGGGAGCCAAAAACCCGATTTTCGCTAAAAAAATCGGCTAATTTGTTGTTGAAAAATTAGTAATTATTAAAAAAAACAAAAAAGCTCTCGACAATACCTGGTGAATTATGTGAAGAAGTACTGTGTAAAATTTCAAAGCGATTGGTCCAGTAGATTTTGAGTTATCGTGCACACGGACTTCAAATATGACAAGTCTCAGAAAAACGGTTTAAAAAACGCAGAAGAGAAGAGAACGGCATGGAGCAATAGACGCTCAAATACTCATAACTTCGTAAATTTTACTCCGATCGACTTAAAATTTTAACACAATATTCTTGATATATTATGCATTCATTTAAAAAATTTAAAAAAAATGAAATACTTTACCCCGCCCTTAAGCAGAGTTGGGCCGAGCCTATACTTGTCGAATTTTGTCGAAATTCATCACGCGAAGACTGCTGTACAGCTGTTTTATAATTATATTCGGTTATTGTTAATTCGCAGCTGACGGAGCGGAAGTAGCCGCGGAAGCGACCGATTTCTTCGACACGATGGAACAGAGCGTTGCCTCGCTCGAGCTGTCGATTGGAAATCTCGCCGAGGACTCGGCGAATTACCAATCGCTCTCGCGCTCGACCAGTCTCAACAGTCAACCGGGATTGAACGCCGACGAAACGAACGATCAGTCTTGGGAAAGACAGAGCATGGGCAGCCTCCGTTCAATGTTGGAATCGAAGGACAGTCCGCTCGATTTGAAAAACGTGCCGAAAATGTCGCAACGCCACTTTATCGCACTGTGGAAAACACTTTACGATATGTTTCCCGCTCAACCGGAGGATCAAGAAGTCTACCATAGCATTGCGTCCATAGGTTGGCTTTTTTCAATAAAAAAAAAAAAAAAAAAAATCATCGTTCCGAATAGGCTCGCATGCTTCGAAATCATTCGAATTCGACCAATGAGCTTCGGAAAATGTCGGGAATTATCAGTGTGGATCTTTTTTCCCCACGCTTCATGTTCGTGCAGATTTTGAGTTTGTTTGCGTTACGATTTCTCACGTGTGAAGAGTACAGAATTTAATTGCGTGTGAATAAGCGTGTTTGCTTACGAAGCTTCCGCTATTGGGGCATACGAAAATCAACATTTTTACAGCGGAAGTTTGGTCAGCGGAATAAAATGGAGGGGAAAAAGTCCAAGTCACCATAGCTGTTACGCATATGGAAAACCGGAAAGCCTCAGGGAATTTTCGTAATTCTCTGGAGTTTTTCCAGAATTGACTGTTTGCAATAATTACGAAAAATGAAAGCCACTTGAAAAAAAAAAACAGAAAAGTTGAAAATTAAATATTTTTGTACATTTTTAATATTTATATTAAACTCTTGATTCTCCAACTCTTCAACTCTTAACTCTTCATTATATACTGAAAAAAGTGATGTCGGTGCCAAACATTGAAAATTTAAAAGACCAAAAACCGATTTACTCTAAAGCTCTATAGATTTGCATTCAATTTGTCGATACACAACCACACAATTATTATTGTTGACAAGGGTTTATATTACTTTTTTCATTTATTGGCAGCCACATGAAAATTACCGTTTATAATAAAGAACAGTATTTGATTTTGACATATTTTTTCGGTAATTCTTTAGATAAGTGACTCCGAAAAATAAGCCTAAATGTTTTTTTTGCTATCTATTTATTTATTGGGTTATAAATGATGATATTCAGTCGGGAGAAGCTAAAGTTTTTCATTGACAATTTTTTTACGAGAAAAAAATCAATAACAAATGGATTTTATGCTCGTAAAAAAATAACCTAAACAAACATAATGTAGGCGTCGAAATGTTCAAAAATGGCTTATTTTATCACGTATTGCCGCGAACTCCGTAACTTTTACCCATACTTCAACCCAAACAAACCCAATATAGGTATCGAAATGTTCAAAAATGCCCTATTTTATTACGTGTTTCTGCGAACTGTGAATCTCAACTTCCCCCGACTGAATATCATCATTCATAACCCAATAAATGAGAAACTAGCAAAATAAATAATTGTAGGCTCATTTTTCGGAAAAGTCACTTATCTAAAGAATTACCTCTTTTTTTACGTTACAGCCTTCAAATTATTTTTCGAAATTCAGTTTTTCTTATTTTTATCTTAATATTGAACATTTTCATATATTTGATCTTAGAAAAAATGATGTACTCTTTATTTGGCCCCAATCTCTCTGGAATATTTGCAAAAACCGGTGTGGAAAAGTTGGAAAAGTTAAGGAATTTCTGAGTCAATGGGGCCGGGTTGAAATTCCGAACTTCGAATGATCCGAGGGTTTAAAATTCCGAATTTTAATGTTCCGAAATTCAAGATGGGACCGGGTTGAAATTCCGAATTTTGCATGGTCATAATGCTCAAAATTCCGAAAGAATAATACCCCCACATCATTTACAGTCAACTGTGTAGACTTTCGCTGGCATGATCTTGACATGAGGGCCGGGTTGAAAATCCGAACTTTGAATGCGCCGACGGTTTAAAATTCCTAATTTTAATGTTCCGAAATTACAAGGTTCGTCAAGATTATGCCAGCGAAAGTCTACACAGTTGAATATAAATTATGTAGAACGTATAGCATTGTCTAGACAAATTTCAACATTGACGTAAAATCACTTAATAAAAAAAATTCTTGAAATAATTTGTCGAGTTATTTAAAATTTTGAAACTTTTACAACTTCCATAGCCGAATTACTTTGGCGATATTGAGATTTTCGAAGTTTTGGTTTTTCGTGTAAAATTCTTTCGGACTTTTGATCTTTCGGGGTAGTATATTTTCGAAGTTTTGAGCGTTCTGATAATTCAAAATTCGGAATTTCAACCCGGCCCCGAGTCAATAATACGTAACAACCATGATCACCTAAATCTAAGAGCCAACATCCACCAAAGCGGAGATGAGCGGAGCTCGAAACAAGCAACCAATCAACCGTTGAATTCATTTCCATCGAAACTGAGCGCAGCGATTCTATTGGTCGCTTTTTCCCCTAGTTCCGCTCATCTCCGTTTTGGTGCATGAAGACCCTAATGCTCAATTTTCCTCTACTCATGAACCTACAATATTTGTTATCATACGTATTGCGTTTTTTTGCTCTCACAGGCACTCTGCTGCTCCAGCTTGGAGACGTAGGGAAGAAATTCTTCGTCGAACGCGAGGAGTCCGAGGACAGTCTGCTTCTAGTCGCCACCGCGGATTCCACTCAGAGCCCCAAATCTCCGGATTTCGAGACGGTAATTAAAGAATCGACGGTTTGAGGCAAGCCGCTCAATCGGTAACAATACCGTTGCGTTTCACCATGACGATTGAAATTTCGGGAAAAAGAAGTTTCGCTTCGTCGTCCTATCGATAGAGTCGAAAATGAGACTTTTCTTTTTCCCGTATCGTCAATCGTCTGGGAAAAAGGGATTTTCAGCTGCCTCTCTCGCACTCGTGCTACATATTTCACTTTGTCTCAATATTTCCTCGTAAATCAGATACAGAATTTAAAAAACTTATATTTTTTCTCTGCTCAGTCACCCGACCGTAACGGAAATCCATCGACCTCTTCGACGGATCCCGACTGGTCGATAAACGTCGAGCAGTTTCTGGCATCGGCCCTCACGGGCCCGGCGATAACGGAATTTTTCACCAAACGAGAGAATCTCACGGAATCTATAAAAGCTCTGAGAAATCGTCGGTTCAACAGAGTTCACTCGCTCTCAGATACCCCTGTACTTCACGTATGACCGCGTTAACATCATGCACGTTGAACTTTCTTCCTCTCAATGCATAAAAAAAGCAAGAATAAAAGAAAATGCCGCAACAAATGCGTGTCCGATGAAAATTGAAAATATAAAAAACAAACAAACGTACAATCGGGCGATTATCTCGATCGTCACAGTATCCAAAATCAACTTTAATTGTATTCAATACTTTACGGCCTAGTTTTTCTTTTTCTTCGTTTTCTTCGTTTTTTTCCCTCCCGAAAAAGGCCCATTACGTAATTGCATTTTTGGGCTGGCTCGTTCTAAACGCATATACAAATATACATAGCTGTTATTTTTGTAACACTAGAGTGAAAGCTTCTTTTTCACGAAAAGTACGACTAAAAAAAGGCAATTTTACAAAATGTTGCGCTCATATATGATGTACTATATGTGTATATATAAAGTCTCAGATCCAAACAGTCAGTTTTATTTTTGTCTTTTCTTTAACTTCGCTTCCGTCTCTATTATCGCGGAATTACGTTTATGGCTGTGGAGAGTGAATTATGAAGTTTTTGTGCATATGGTCGGAAATTACAACATCTGTGACTGGTTTTTCTTTTTAGCAAATTTATTGTGGAATATTACACGATTAATGCTCAATAGTTCTTTGCCAGAATGTTGTCCTTCTTGCCAAGACGCACTATGCAGTCGTCAGATTCACCCTGTAAAAAACAAGTTCGAACGCTTGATTAGCAACGGATTAGAAACAAAAATGGATATACTTTTCCTGACGTCTGAGAATGAAATGGTGATATTTAAAAAATACCTTAGGGTTATCCGAGTGAATACACAAATATATCCTAAAGAGATTGGTGACTAAGAGGCGAAAAAATATTTTAAAGCGGTCGTCCCACGGGACAGGTCCAAAAAATCGGAAATTTTATTTTGCACGTATAGCAAAAAATGTGTGCGTGTTATGTGGACCCGGCAAAGCAGGCTAATGGTGAGTCAACATTTTCTTTGTGTAAATCGTACTTGAACTTTGAAACGCATATTTCTTAAAACTCTATTTTCCGAATTGGCTTTCATATCTCAAAAACTATTGCACGGATTTTGCTCAAGTTTTTATGGTAGTCAGCCCATTCATCTATAGTTCTCACCCGAACTAGAATATTTCTGATATCTGCCAGTTTTTTTTTTTTTTAAGACGAAAAAGTCGAATAAAAATGAGGAAACTTGGAAATTAACTTTTAAAACCGTGCCAAAAATTCAATTTTCGATATTTTTACTTCACTCTACTTCCGGCCATAGACTCAGGTCTAGAAATTAAAATGCCATTTGATTTTTCAATTTCAGATGAGTAAAACCTTGGAAATCACGGCAGGTTAACCAAATTCCTTTACACACAAGTGTCTTACGAGCGATGTAAAGTTGATCCAACTCGTTATTGTGGTTTGATAAAATTCTGAGGGACTGTAGTAATGTTAATAAATATTAACGTTTTGTAAAAAGCTTTGTAAAAAAGTTGTGCAAATAAAACTCGATATTAACTAGTAATGTTAATAAGTGTATGGTAAAAATTGAAAGATAATGTGTTCTAATGGTTCATCAAGAATAATTCCCAAAGCAAACAAAAAAAAATAGCTGCCACATGGAATGACCCCGTTATCTCTCGGGATAAGGTGCCGTCATCCGATATCTGTTTTCAAAATTAACAGAGACAAAACGCTAAGCTAAAATTCACCAAAACGTTGCCGCTCCAGTTTTCACTGATATAAAAAATAACTTTTCAATTGTTCACAAAAGCGACGTATAGTGCGAGGTGTGGTACATTTCGTAAACATTTTCTACGCACCATCCGCCGAATGGCGCCACAGATGGCGTACATCTTGTGGGTTTCCGTCATTCTACCGGTGGTTGGGTCGACATCGGCAAGTGTCAGCTGTATCGAAGCGTGATCCTTGGCGTGGATAATGCGATTGCTCGACGAGCTGAAAAAGGGAAAGAGTACAAAGCTCTTTAACAATGGCGATGAGCGTAGGCATAACCTCAAAAACGGAAAGCTTCGAGATCGCGACAATTCTGCAAAGCGCGAGTATTTTATTCACGGATTTACACAGATTATTTTTGCTTGCACATTTACGACTTTGATGAAAGAGACGTAAACGAGTTGAAATTGCAATAAGATTGTGTTGACATGACCACGCGTGCTTGATTACTCACCATTTTCGCGGCCAGTACAGATCGACGAATTCTCCAGCTTCGTTTTCCATTGTTTATGGATTATCTGTAACGCAAAGTTGCCTCGAATTAACGAACAATCGAGTTTGCACGAGTTGCAATACAACCGGACGAATGTAATTATCGAAAAAAAGCGTGCTTACGTTCGGTAGAAATCTTTGGAAAGATTCGGAACAGGAAAGAGGCTGAGAGCGGCGCGTTCGGCCGGAAGTTGCGCAGGCGTTCGATTAATCGCTGCGAGCACGACTCGATCAGCAGTGTTACCAATGGATCCTCAAACCTCTTTCTCTTCCTCCACTAAGTTGGTCATCGAATTCTCACTTGGCCGAGTTCACGTAACTGCGAGATTCAAATTTGAGAAACGCGTGCGTTTTGTTGTGACTGTTGAATGACGAAAACGCGATGGAGGTTAAAGCCGTGAAACGAATATCCGTCGATTCACAGATTGCGACGAATGTTTAGTTGAGACAAATTTGAATTAGCCAATATTGTGGTAGATAAGTAATTGTGAAAATAGGAAATATTGAGAATTATAATGGACGAGGGAAACGCTAATGAAACTGGAATAAAGTGGCTTTTCATGCCGTGGCAGCCGCTCGTAACCTCCGATATCGCTGTGTTGACAGCGGTCGAGGAATCACTTGTAAACAGTCTTGACACAAGTTTGATCGTTCATACTTGTCAATTCGTCACAAATGTCATGCTGCAAGATTTTCCAGCCGAAGTTTTTATCCAAAGACCAGCTATCGTTTCGGTATTTTTTCAAGTATTTTATATAAACGTACATAATAAGTTTGAAATCTATAATTATAATTATTTGTGCATCATATATATATATATATATAATATATATATATATATATATATATATATATATATATAATTATATATATACTTATATATATAAATATTTATAAAAAGTATTATTAAAGAAAAAAATACTTTCTTCTATATAAATATTTATACTAGAGTTGAACTTGCTCCAAAATGCACAGGATCCTCTAATTCTTAACGGGTTACACCTAGCTAGGTGCTGGAAAAAAGTAAAACTTTCGTGAATTTTTTCAGGGAAGTTAAACATTTTTTTTTTACATTAAAGAGTACGGTTTTTGGTATCTTTTATGATTTTTGTATTGAAAAAAAATTCCTAAATGTGGTCGACACAATGATTTGTTCAGACTGTTTTTCAAAAAAGGTGCTTTGCGGGCACCACTGCTGCTCGGAAACATCTCAAATGCATCTAAAATTTAAAAATCAAGCCGATTACGTTTTGGTATGAAATTAGCTAGCGCTTGGACGACGAATTTGTTAACATATTCGTTTTAAAAAAACGCCGGCAGTCCAAAGTGAAAGTTTTAATTGTTGATGAAAAAAAATGCTCTATTTTAGTTGACAATAAAAAACGTAGAGGAAAAAAGTCTTTCGTTCCAGCACAGCTTTTGGATATGTAAAAGAAGCTTGGAAAATTTGAAGTTGATCGGTGCAGAGATTTTTAAGACATCGTTGTCATTGATTTTGAAAAAGGCATTTTGCGAAAAACGTTTTTAAAGTTAGAAGCTTCGCGGTATACTGCTTTGCGGTACCTAACTATAAATGCTCATAACTCCCTTAATTTTAAACAGCTTGATTAGAAGTGTTCAGAGAATATTTTGGAATTTTTATATTTTGAGACACCATTGAAAACCAAAAGTCGATATTTTCATAAATGTTGACTAGGTGCAAGCCCCTAATTCAAACTAGAATAACATCGAATGGATGCACCATTTTTTGAGTATTTTATTTCATGTACAGTAGAACCTCGTTTATTTGAACCAATTGGAAGCAGACGCCGTTCGGATAATAAAAAATTCGGATAATTGAAAATAGATCTTGGATTTCCAGGAACATCAACTCATATAATATAAATAGTATAGAAAATGTTCTTCATTAATCCGATTTATTAACACTAACGACCCTAAATTCGTTATTTGACAGCAATTAACAATGAATAAAGTTTCAATTTTTATACGTCTACTTATGCAGTTGAATCATAATTACGGCTTAAAATAATGATCATTTTTTGGCTGTCTCATAGTAGTTGCACGTTTCTTGGCGGCTAATTCTCGAATTCATTTTAAGAACAGCATCTGTGTGGGACTATTTTCTGGTTGGGTTTCGGAATTCCAGGGTGGTTTCTCTTATATACATACAACGTATGTATAATCTGATGTATGAAGTTACATATAGGCAATAATGTATTTAGAGAATAACTCGAAGCGATAGGAAATAGCTTTATTAGAGAAAAAGAGGGGGACACCATAGGGCGATACCTTAACAGAAAAAAAGACCATCATTGCGTTCGGATAAGGCGCCAAAGCGTTCGGATAACCGAAAATTCGGATAATCGAGTTTCTACTGTATTACTAACAATATTAACAACGACTAGTTAAAAATTTCTCCATTTGGAACGATGAATATTCTAACTACAAGCGCTAAAAAACACAGAATAATTACACAATAAATTCGAATTAAATTCTAAGAAACAACTGCATAACGCATGATTTTCAAACTTGCAGGCTAGTAAAAGATTTATAATTAATATACGAATTATATGAATAATCTATAAGATTTCTATATTTGCAGGCCAGTAAAAGGTTTATAGAAAATAGTATTTATTCTTTCACGTGTACACCCTTGCGAGCTTGTACAATCTCCCGTCTGTTTCTCTTTTTACAATATGTTTTCTTTTTTACCATATTTCTATTATTTACATTTCTCCTCCACTTTCCTTTCTAAACTTCCCTCCAAGTCTCCTTCCCCTTCCTTTTCCCTATCTTATAAATTTCCCTGACGACCTCACAGAGTTCTTCCACTATTTTCTTTCCTTTTAGGGCTCTCCTTTATCCCGCCAGTAAAAGATTTATATCAAAAAATTTCTAAGGATCTACAGACGAATTACCTTCCGTGATAAATCCGTTATGTTCTGCATAATTATCAAAAATATTAATCCCGTGAATGAATAATTATTATGACAATAAGAAAATTGCATAGAATTTGTTAGATCGCTATATGCTCCACAAGATTTATACGTATTAAAAAAAACATATTCTATTGTGTTGCGTTGACATGATTGAATTCTCATTTACAATCGAGAGTCTAGAAAAATTTTAATCGGCAATTCTACCGTATGAAAATCCGACCATCCGCCACGAATGCTTCTAACGATGCCGTTGTTCGCCAGATATTGCAAGCCCTGCTGAACCAGAGTACAAGCGACGAGACAAAAATATCACTGGCGGTCATGAGGACGCTGTACAAGCTGACGAGATCGCTAAGATATCGTATCTATTATTACTGCGATCCGGCGATAGCGAGCAAGACGCCTAACGTGATATTCGGCCAGGCCGATGCGAGTTGGACTTACGAGTCATCGCTGGACGACCGCGAGACTCCCGAGGGAGGCTGGCAAGAAGCGAATTATCAGGTTTATCAGCAACAACGCGCCGCCAGTCGCGAGAGTCCCGACATAGTCGAGACCAACGTGGACGATAGTTTGCCGCGACAGCAACAAATGACCGTACCGTTTTACTGTACGGAAACATTGAAAAGTGTTCTCACCCTATTTTCACGACTTCCGCTCGATTCTTCGCCTCTGAACGTTGTCAAGAATATTCTCGATCTCTCGTCGGAGCTCGTGAATCTACTGGTCACGAGCTTGAAGCCGTCCATTTGGCTCTCCAACGACGCAACCTCGCTGACCGTCAATGAAAGTTTGAAGTCGCTGATGCGAATCATGGGCGAGCTCGCGGAATATTTCGGCCCGAGTACCGTCGACTATCATCGTATCATTTATCTTCACGTGTTGTGTCTCGTGGAGAAAACTTTCAGTTCTCTCGTACCTCTCGAGCTCGCGGATCTCGTTGTACCGGGAAATCTGAAAGTTTCCATAACTCGGTCCCTCGTCGATGCTCCCGTTTTTCTCATCAATCGACGATTGAGCTTCATCCTGGAGGAGTACGCGCGAGTAAGTCTCCTTAGTCTCTTTCTCCCTGTAGCGAGTCATTCTCACAAATTCATTATCAGAGTCTACAATTTCTCGGTAATTTATTACGTTTTTTTGTTTCGTCCAAGCAATTCAACGATACCGAAACGACGGAATTGTTGCGACTCTTCGACGAGACCACCTTCCTAACGGTCGCCCTCGAAGCGGCGATCACTCTGATGAACGACAGCTCCAACGCTGCTCGGACGCACGCCGAAACATTGAAATTAATGTGGACCGCAAAGTCAAGCCTCTCCTGTCACAAACAACTGTCTCTAGTCAAGAAATGCATTGCGTTTTTGCAAGAGGCAAACGTGTGAGTACTTTGGCGCAGAAGGTCCATTTCCCAAACAGATGGCTGACAGAACGAACGACGAAGAACATTAATTTCGCAAAAAAATGCTTTGTGCAGCTAGAGCCGGCACTTTTTCAGAGTACCCTACCATTGAGACGACCGGAAAATTCGTTTTTTTAATTCCCCAAATCTATGCTAGTTATAAAATCTTTTGATTCACACATCAAGCCGGGATAAAACCGGCTTGACGGAAGGGTAGGGGTTTCAGCATGAAAAAAAAAACACTTTTTTGCGAATTTTTTTCATCTATATGGATAGAGTAGATTTATTGAAACCTTTTGTACATTGTTAAGGGGTAAGGCCACTGTAACGGCCCAAAAAAAAACGTTTTTTCACTAATTTTTTGCTCCCGAAATTGAAGGTATTTGAAAAAAAACTTTTAATGGTGTTATCGGGCATACATTAAACTTTATTATAAATTTTTTTTACAGTAAAAAAAAACAAAATGGCGGTTCCACAGCTATCTTCCCGGGACATGTTTTGCTTCCAGGGCTCCGCGGCACGCAGCACCACTGGTGCACTTTTGAATCTAGAACAAAAAAAAACCATTAATCTAGAGGGCTATAGCTAGAGAATGTCGATCGGATTTTAAAAAGTATCAATTTTTGTGGATTTGGCGTGCGTTTGAAAAAAAAAATTGATTTTTGACGAAAAAACGGCAAGTTTTTTGTTAATAAAAAATCAATAAATAAAGTTCTTGAAAATTCCGATCGACATTCTCAAGATAATGTAAATGTTCACATCTGGTTAAAATTTCAAGTAAAAAAAATGAAAATTGTTCGAGTTATGCTGCGTGCCATTTTGAAAAACCATGTTTCGAGAAAAACGCGTTTAAAGTTTTGCGAATAGTTTTTTATTGGAAAAAATTTTAAAAAGAAGTTAACAGGACCTTTTTTTTCTTATTCTAGAGGGTTTAAACTATTTTTTAAGCCAATAAAAAAAAATCGATTTTTCAAAAAATTTACAGTGGCCTTACCCCTTAAGTGTCATTTCAAGAACATTCCGTGAAATTTGTACGCGAAAATATCCACAAACAAGCCGATGACAAAGCTTTTCCAAGAACGCCTTTGGAACAACACGATTTGCGGTGTTCACTGTATCTCAGCTAGAAATTATCTGAAATCATGTACCATTAAAATTTAGTCAAAGTATCATCAAATCCTCCCCCCAACGGTTTTTGATAATTTTTTTTTTTTCATTTTTAAATTTTTGGTGGTCACGTAAAGTGAAAAGTGCTATTTTTCACGAAAAATTCCGCCGTTTTGGGGGTGGAAAACCCCCTCAATGTAAAAAAATGTCAAACTAACCGTTGGAGGGAGGTATTTTATATCTAGAAAGTGTGTACCAAGTTTGAAATTGATCGGTCGTGTAGGTTTCAAATGGCAGTGAACACCGACTTTGAAAAAGTGGTATCGAAAAAACGACTAAATAGTCAATAACTTCGAGATTTTTGCTCTGATTGACTTGAAATCTTCGGATTATATTCTTGAAATGTTTAACTATAAGAAAAGACGAAAAAATCGATTTTTCAAAAGTGCTAACCCCTACCCTTCCCTTGATTCACACATGATTCAACTGCACCAAATGAGGGAAAAAATGATTAAGGGGGAAGACCATTTAGAAGTTCAATAATTAGAGTTTTTTCGTGATTTTTTTTTCTTATAAAGAATACTTATAAAAACTTGTGTGTATTTATTTGATATTATGATACATTGAAACTTGTGTGTATTTATTTGATATTTTAAGTATGCAAAAATATTTCATTATTATTATTTTTAATGCAAATTGCCAGTCGTGTTCAGAGGAAGTCGCTCAAAAAGTTTCCGCACTGCTGGAGCTCTCCCTCGCGCTTTAATTGTCTGAAACGAAAAATCTAAATGATTCGTAACATCGATATGCTGTCGGTGAAGCAGGATTTTGGAAATATATGCAAAATTCACGAAATGACAGCTTAGTAAAGTCAATTTTGTGATTCTTCATGAAATTTTTGCTATATTTAAGGGCAAAAGTACGTTTTATTTTTAGAATTAAAATATTATTTAGGTTCACCGACCAACTGATGGTACAAGGAAGATGTGTGACAAATTTCATCAAAATCGGTTGAATAGTTTTTGAGTAATCACTCCAGCAGTTGTAAAAAATACAGTTTTGCGAAAAAGGCGCTCAAAGTTTCAACAGGGGAAAACTTAATGATTTCGACGTCTTACTGGCTAATTCGCGATTCCAGCGCCATACAGGATTCCTTCGGCTTCCTCGTAAAAACGATTTTCCTGCTGCTGCTGCTGCTCTCTACGGGCTTTCCGACCCGAAATTCAATAAACCGTAGGTCAACAGGAGATTCCAACTCACTTCATCAGAGCTCGCATTAAAAAGTTTTTTGGCACTGGCGCTATGCCCTCCGTTGTTTTCCGTATTACGATCAATGTTTTGGTTTAAAAAAAAAATTCCCTGCCGTGAAGGTCCCTTAGGTGTTGCATGAGAACCTTTTGGGTACTCGGACATTTTGAGAACAACTAAGTTCACAACTGGCCCAAGGTGAATTTTAAAGTATCCGCGACGCTCCGCATCAACAACGATGGGCCCTACCGCGTACGGCTACGAAGCATAAAAGATCGGAGCAAGACGAAATATAGAAGGGCACACGCACCGCTGTCCTCGGCCGCACACTGCGTATACTCGGCACGAAAGCTCTTGGAGTTTTTCCGCGAAAACTCCGGAAATTCTTGGAATTTCGCTTTAAAAAATGGACACAAAATTCTTAAGACACTGAACTATCGATTTATGGAGAGAAAAAAAAAGATTTTTTTTTTTCATATTTGTAAATGTTCTTCCCCCCTTAAGCTTTCGTCGCGAAAAGTAGGCGTGTTCGTAGCACCGCAGGAAATACACGGGTGAAACGTTTTCATCGTAGCTCCCCGTAAAATATACTGGTCAGGAAAATCTGAGAATTCTATTAATTAAGTTGAAAATCTAATTTGGCCAATTTTCTCGCTAGTTTGAACATAAAGTTTCGGAAAAGGCTTCGGCTCGGTATATTTGTTTGTAAAAAAAACCGGTGCGTGTACATTGATAATTGTAGTGCGCGAGACGGCGAGCACGACTATAAAGAGAACGAAAAAAGAATTTTAAACATCGGCTACCAATTGCTACAGTTATCGCGCCAACCGTTGTGAAAAAAAGTTTGGAGAAAAACTCTTTTAAAAAATTCGAAATTGCATGGACCACACCGTCACCTCTCTGGGAAAACAAAAGTATGCGCAATTTCGTGAAATGTGAAATGTTTCAGAATAAAAATTAATTTGTAAAATGTTTCAGAATAAAAGTCCGAAAAACCGTTGATATTTTGAAAAATTTGGATGATCCCGTATGCGATAGAAAAATCGGTCAAATAATTTTCGTTTTTACCTTATCCGCAGCCTTTTCGAGAAAGAAGAGAGAGATCTCGCTACAAAATTGATCCTCAATCTTTTGGCCAACGAGGACGAGGACATCAGGAGAACGACTTACGAGGAATGTCGCCAATTAATTCGCCTCGCTCTCGGTGTCGAAGCTCGTCAAATTGGAAAATGCGCGTGGATGAAAGTCGCTTTTTTGCTCGAATCGAGTATCCTGACGGAGATTATTTGTCACGGAGTTGCGGGTGACGACGAAACGGTAATTTTGAAATTATTCGGCGCATCACAAAAAGTGCGAATACGTTCGATATTTTACTGTGATAAAAGAGCTATAGAAATTTGTAAAATTAATCCAGGGGTAAGTGAAAGGATAAAAAAATGCTCCTTGTAATTGATAAAAACGCGTGAAATGTCTTTGGCAGATAAAGAGGCTCGCCGAGGACATACTGGTGTACATATTGAAGGGAAAGATTCACATTGGCGAGGAGGGATGGAGAAAATTTATCGAGGAAGCTTTGATCCCGGCGTTGGGACTGTTGCAATGTATCGCTGCGACGAACTCGCAGCTCGGTCAGTGCGTCACGAAAATGCTCGATCCTGATGTTTACGAGAGCGTTAATCTTCCATACATCGAAGTTTTGAAGGGAAATTCGAGACTCCTGTATTCTTCCGAAAGCAGACTCCGGGAGGAGGCTCTTTGTCGTTTGATATTCTTGCTTGGACGTGAAAAAGACTCGTCGCAAAAACTTCCACGACTTTCATCGCTTCACAATCTTCCTCTTAGCTCCCTCTGCGTTATCGAGAGATCGCACAGCTGCTTCAAACGATCCGAAGGAAATTATCAAGTACGTTTTCCAAGTGCGTCACGCATATTGCGAAAGCTCCGTCTCTCCTGACGAGAAGAAAAAAAAAACATTAAAAACAGCATAAATAATGGAAATTGCATTTCCAAGAATATGCAAGCGGTAAAAAAAATTAGCATCGTCATAAACAAAAAAGGCCCTAAATTCAAAAGCAGCGGACTGTTCGGTAATAAAAAAATTCTTCAAACACTCACGACACGCTCAATAACCACAATTTGGCTTAATTATTTGATAAATCATTAATAATCGATGGATTATTGCCACAAAATTAGAAAAATAACTCGTCAAACTCGAAAGTCATGGAGAACGAATATTGTTTTAAAAAAAGGTTTTTAACCCGTCCATCAGAGGGTCTTCATTAAGGCCGAATTAGAAAGTCCAAGAAAGCTTTTTTTCGGGAATTTTTTTAGAAGGAAAAAAAAACAAGAGAGTTCAATAAACATCGAGGTATCTTTTCAGGTATATTTAAAATAGATAAATAAAAGTTTCAAAATGAAACAATAAATGACTGCAGATTTATCAGCCTATTCCATGTGCGTCTTGCCACTGCAGTCCCCAATCGACGGGAAAGATGCAGCTCGTAATTCTCGACTGAAACAAAAAAAACCACTAAAATTTTCAATCGTCATATATTTTTCTTCTGGGTGAATTAAGAAAAAGCTGAAAAAATCGTGAAATTAAAATTTTTCTCAGGTTTGAAAAAAAAAATGTGTTTCATATAAACACCAAACTTGCTATAAAAATTATGTGAAAATACTTTTTCAACGACTTTTTTAAGTCACTCAGAAGAGATTTTCATACTGAAGAAAATAAACTTTGGTTTGATTCAATAGGTCGTTTATTTTTTTTTCCTATCACGCCCGCCAATTTGGAAAAATCGTGAAAATGAAAAGTGTCGAAAACGCGCTTCAAAATTTTCGATAGGAGGGAATATCAATATCAAATATGAATCGCGTCTCTGCTTTTGGCCTTGTATCTTCGAAAATATTTACAATTGGCCTCTGTAACAGTGTAAATATATTCTTGAATAGTTTATCTATCGATTTAAGCAAAAAAGCGATATTTCGTACCTTCTAATTCAGGCTCCGGCCTTAAACTGTCGATTTCCAGACGAACAGTCTACTGTCCGTCCTCGAACTGATGCGGACACCGGACGTAGAGCCGAAAGTACGCAAATCAGCACTCGTACAAATGAGCGTGATGCTCACTGACACTTGCTTGCACAAGCTCTTCATTCGAGAAAACGGATTGCCCTTGATACTAGATACGATTAACAAGTCCCTGGTAAGCCCGTATTCCTCAATTCTCCGCCGTTTTCAATTTTTTTCAGCGATTCCTACAAATCAGAACGAGATTTCTCACGAGTTTTCAGATCGAGCGAGAATACGGTAATTATCCGGACTCCGTTATTCCTTCGTTGGCAATTTTGAGGGTTCTCGCCACAACTCAGTCTTCCGTACGTCACGACTTGTCCACAAGACCGGACGTCTATTCCAACGTTCTACGTAGTGAGTTTCGTTCCATGATTCGAAAATGAGTTTTTCCTTTTTTCAAGCGAAAAATGTGCACCAACGAAACTTAAATTTTCCCAGGCTTGTTTCTTTTTCCGAACAACGAGTCGGTGAAGCTGGACGCGTCGCAGCTACTCTGTATGCTCTTGTACAGCGAGTACGTGAAAATGCCAACGACGATACGAGAAAACGAATACAATCTCGTCTCGTTGCCCCACGTGGTGGTGACGAGAATGAGATTACCCCTGAACTGTAAATCTCATTGGCAGGAGAGTCCGCACAGAGAGAAAAGCGTGTCCCGCGTGAACGAGACCAGCGACCCGATGGTCCTCGCGTTTCTTCGGAATTTTTGGTACTGGCAAACGAACGGCAGCAGCGAGGATAATTTGCGAAATTCCGCGAACGTCGATGGACTACCGAAAGTTTTGCGAATTACGGAATTGGAATTGTCGACGTTACGACATACGTCGATCTATCATTGCGCGAGAGAGCAACTTGTGAATATACAAAATTCAACGATGCACGCTCAAGTTATCGAGGCGCTGGACCATCTCACGATGTATCTGAAATTGTGGATGATTCTGCGGAACGACGATAATATCGGGGAATTACAGAAATTACCGTGGGAACGATCCTTCGTGCGCTTTTTACTCTCCCAACCGACCAACCGGGAGGATTGCGAGCTCTTCGTCGACGTTGTTAATTTTTTGTACGTTTTCGTAAATACCGGGCTGTGCGGCGATTGGCTGGGCAAAATAATACGTAAAAATGTAACGAGGACGCTGAGCGATTTGATCGGGACTATGAACACGGATAATCAGGAGATTCACGAGGCTGTTCTGAAATTGGTACGTGCCGCATCGGCCATCGAAGATCCTCGAAACGACGATGATCAGGTACCTGAGGATTCTTGGATACGCTTCGTCGAACTTATCGTCTCGAATCTTTGCTTCGGCGATCAACAACAGAACTCTCAACAACACGAGAAACAACACTTTTATAATCTCGGTGAGTCTCACCGTGGTCCTGGAACATGCTTGCAATTGAAATGAAAATTCAAGTAAAATCAAATATACTGGGTACATTTGTACTAGAAAGATTTTTAGGGAGTCTACTTACGGAAACTACTTGGTAAACATTCATGACAGGGAAATGTAAATGTTAGTAGACGGACAGCAGTTTTCCTTGTACCTCTGTGCAAATGCAATATACTAGGGCAGTAGAAAACATTGGCATAGCCATCCAGAATATTGGAAACCGACGCTTACAATGGTATTTTTAACCCTAGGACCCTACACTATCTGTACGAAACAAATAACCTACACTCGGGCTACGCACACCCCAGCACTTTAAGGGAAGATATACACCTAGTAGCCGGAAAAAAGGTCATTCTTGTGCATTTTTTCAAGGAAAACTATTTGAAATTTCGGATTGGGGTTTTAATCATCTAAAAGTATATACATTCAAAAGTATGTTTAATTTTCTGTATTTAAAAATATCAAAAATATACAAGGATATTGTATGATCCTTGGAGCGTCGTAAAAAAATCTGCGTATACGGTACCCACTGGCGTTTCTTCAAAAATCATCTGACAAAAAAAAACCAAAAAGATTATTAAATTAGATACTATAATCTGGTATTTGTCATAGCCGATTTTGAAAATATCGATTTTTATGACAAAATGGCGGACGTTTGACCATAAATAATGATTTTTGGGCGAAAATTAGTTATTATTTTGCCTGTAAACAAAAACCAAGTAACGAAAAAAAATCCTATGACAAGTACTAGATAATGGTGTATAGAATAACCACAAAAAACCTCAAGGCAATCGGTTCATTGATTTGCGAGAAATTTTGGGTACCGATTTGAAAAACGTGGTTTTGAGAAAAACGCCGTTGAAAATTTGGGAATGAATAAATCATAAAATTGGTCAACTTACATGGAATCATCGATACCAGGCCCATAGTGTAGGTTTTCTACGGTCGATGGAATGTTCATAGCTTCTAAATCCTCGACCTCGACCATCTAGGTGTATATCCCTCCTTAAATCAACACTGCTAACGAACTGTTTGTCGTAAAGAGTTTTTTTTTAAGGCGCTACCCCCACTTGTAGCGCAAAAAAAGGCCTTTTTCATGAATTTTTTTAAAGAAAACTACAAAACCTTTTGAATCGATCGATATACCATCTTAAAGAATACATCTTGAAGAACTTTCAGTAATTTTTTTATTGAAAAATATTACATTGTTTAGTGGCAAATGGCCGTCAATGAAATAATTTTTTTATATACACGGTTTGCGGTGACCAACATTGCGGCGAAGTGGATCATCTGAAAAAAAAATGCGGATGGATTTAGTCAAATATAAGTATAAACTAGTCTTTAATCGAAGGATTTTAAAAAATATTCATTTTTCACAAAATGGCGGACAGTCAAAGTTAATGGTTCGATTTTAACGAAAAAAAAAACGGCCGTTTTTTGGCTATAAAACGGCCATTTTTTTCGAGAAAAAAATCGAACGATTGAAGACTACATTTTTATGTATTAAATAAGCCTGCAAAATTTCAAGAAGATCGGTTCATTAGTGTTCGAGTAATCTTGATCACCGACTTCAAAAATGCCATTTTGAGAAAAACGCGTTTAAAGTTTCAATTTCCGGTCGTTTACACAACGGATTCTTCTCTTTCAACGCTCATATCTCCGTGAATTTTGTTCGGATCGACTTGAAATTTTCAGGACACATTCTCAGATACTTATACTTGAAAAAAATGCAATAAAAGAAAAATCGATTTTTTCAAAATCGCAAGTGGGGTAACCCCTTAAATCGAACGCTCGTGACCTGACGAATGGAATAGGCTTTGGGAGCAAAAACCTAATATGAATTTATCACTGTACAAAATGCGATTGAACAAAGTAAGAAAAATGATGTGAGCATTTCTCACTAATAATGCGGGGTTTGCGGTACCCATTTGTAGGGTCCTAGGGTTGAGATGACATTCCGAGGGCTAGTCTCGAAGGACACAAGAATAGCAAAGTGACTTGGCGAGGGGGGGGGGGGGAGGGGGCAAAAGAAAAAGGACAGGGTTCGTATCAGCCCGTAAGGGAATTATACCAGTCTTAATTTTTTTTTGGAAAATCGTTCCTCTTAAGGGGTCAGGCTACTATGACAACCCGAAAATCAGGGTTCTTTGACGAAAAAAAATTGGAGGAATAAGTGAGATGGTTGAGAAATCGTTTGGACATTTATTTGTATGAACGTTAACATAGTTGAGTACTAAATTTAATTTAAAAGTATTAATAATTATAAACGTTATGAACAATGTCATGAAGGACCCGTAACCATGAGGGCCTCAACGGCGTACTTCATTTTGGCTACCCGGATGATCCAAAACAAAGAAAAAACGACTTTTTTTTCTCAAAACCGTTAATAGTGGCTTTAAATAGTGGCGTTAATAGTGGCCGTTGAAAATAGACCGAGCGTTGTTTCTTATCGTGTTTCAATTATCAAAAAAAAATTTTTGTTCGATTTTTCGACTAAAAATGACATGATTATTTGAGTTGCCTCCAGCGACGAACGAGCGTTCGTCATTTTCGCACTAACCAAACCCCTTAATGCTCACACTGTAACGGGTCGAAAAATAGCTGATTATCGCGATTTTTTTTCGATGGTTAATATACGCTGAACAGTTTGATTTTCTTATGTCAAATGAAAACACTCGTGAAGAACAGAAACATTTTTAAACGTTTAGGTTTTTTCACAATTTTTTGCGGTTGAAAATGTTTTCGAAAAAAGGAGTCCTCACGGTGTACACCGTTGTGGCCGTAAATATTATCTGAAACAAAGTTTGTCAAAATATTATCAATCAGTATGAAAGTCGCCATCTTGCTATGAAGGTTTTTCAAAATCAAAATTGACAAAATGGCGGCGGTTTGATAAAAAAAGTATCGAATTTAGCCTATTTTTGACAGCTTTTTCGTTAAAAAAATATAAAGATTAAAAAAAGCTTCCATAGCAAGATAAAGAATGGCGTGAAGAATGTCGTGTCAACATTTCAGACAGATAGCTTGAAAACTCTTCCTTTGAGAGTTTGAAAAAACCGTTTTACGAAACTACATTTCGAGAAAAACGCGTCCGTCCGCGCCCGGTCTCACGCAGCTGATCGAATCCCTTTTACTGAGAAAAGTCGTAGCAACCGGAATAATTCGAATTTCGCCCCAAAATTTGAACAGCATGTTTATAACCGTCTATACTATCTGATAATGTAAAAAAAAACCTTTTTTTTTTTTAAATTTTACACTGTGATGTAAACCAATAACCAATTTCTACAAGAGCAAAACGTTTCCTATATTTTTTCTGTACATTTTCAATAAATTGAATTAATCGTGATTAATACTTTTCCACAGCTTATCTCGATTGGTTGTTAAGATGTCTTACGTATTTGACGAGCAAATGTCACTGGCAGGATCACAAAATTCTTCTGTCGTCACTCGGCAACGCTCTCGTCGAGTTGATCGTGTCGTTTTACGGGGCCGGCACCGTGAGCTTCATGGGACTCTCGATAACGCGAAACTCCATAATATGCCTCAATCATTTGATCCACGAGATGCAGAGGACTTTCCGTAAAAATGTACGGAGAGCCACCTACGCATTGGCAACAGGATATCGTTGTTTTTTTTTTCATATTGAAACCAAAGATTGATTATGGCTTTTTCAGGAATGGCTCGATTTTTGGTACGACGAGGATCGTAATTTAAGCTGGCTACCGATGCTTTGGAGAAATCGAGATCCTCTCGTGAGAGCTTCGGCTTTCCAAATGTTGTCGGCTCTCTCCAGAGCCGAACACACCGCTTCACAAGTATTGAAAGCCGTCGCTTTGGCGCCCAGCGACTTGTGCCATACTTTGCTACGTCATTTTACCAACAGAGAGGAATGTTGCATCGTCAGAGAACAGGCTTGCACGGCACTCGCCAATTTCGTGAAAAATTCGGACAAATCCTCATTCCAATATGTAAGTCGAACCTAAAATAAATTATTTTAAAAAAATGTTGTCAGCGATCTGAAGACAATGTAATCGCATTGTGTGTTTTTTTTTAAATGTATTGATGAATCAGGATTTTCGTAAATATTTTAATAACAGAAACACTATGATAACAGATTATTTACCAAGCCTTGTTATCAATTGCAAGAAATGATTGACTTATATCGTCTTGTGGTTTACCAATTTTGTTTTTCGTTCATTTACCGAAATGAAAAATGACAAATCTTTTTGTTTAGTTCTATGAGTATATTTCCGATATGCGAAAAAAGGCGTGAGACATTAGGATGGCACAAATTTGGCTCTATTTTTTTTTCTCACCATCCAATGTCGCGAAAGCTGCGAACGGTTCAAAAATATTTAGAGGTCGCTCAAGTCCCAAAAATTCAAATTTTCATTAAAAAATCGTTTTGTTTTTTTCGTCCACTTCTCACCCATGAATTTTACGCTTCATCATTTTTATGTCAACCTCGCGAAAGCTCTAGCCGGCCAATGAATATTTAGTGGTCGCTCAAGAGCTTCGAAATTTCTAATTTTCGCGATTTTTTTTTACCCTTCTCACTCATAAATTTGACGCTTGGTAACATGTTCAAAACAATTAATCCTTTTTTTCTTTAGAAACGAATTTTTCGAATTTGCCTCACGCTTCTAACTTGAGAACTATAATCTTTGTTCTCATAAAATCATTCTTTAAAGCGCTTGTCCGTAAACGAAATTATAGGTCGTTTTTTTTCGTTAAGGGGGGAAATCACAGTAGCACACAAAAAAATAGGCATATTTTCGGGAATTAATTTTGGCTGAATAAAAGTATCAATCGAAAATCTGTAAAGTATGTTTTACAGCAATACTAAAAAAGTACAAAATGTAATTTTTTCAATAAAAAATATTTAAAAATGGCGGCTGCGCAGCATATGCCCCAAGGCGCCTTTTTTTGAGCTCGCCGAAGACATAACTCGAGCAAATTTTTACCGATCGACTTGAAATTTTGACAGTAGCTTCGAAAAATCTTTCTCCACGGAGCTACGTAGGATTTTTTCGATATATTGATTTTTCGCAAAATGGTGCATGTTTGAAAATAAAGTTAAATTTTTAACAAAAAAAACGCCATAAAATCATCGATAAAAAAAAGTAAGTACATAAAAAATAAACATCCTACGTAGCTCCGTGGAGAAAGATGTTTCGAAGCTACTGTCAAAATTTCAAGTCGATCGGTAAAAATTTGCTCGAGTTATGTCTTCGGCGAGCTCAAAAAAAGGCGCCTTGGGGCATATGCTGCGCAGCCGCCATTTTTAAATATTTTTTATTGAAAAAATTACATTTTGTACTTTTTTAGTATTGCTATAAAACCTACTTTACAGATTTTCGATTGATACTTTTATTCAGCTAAAATTAATTCCCGAAAATATGCCTATTTTTTTGTGTGCTACTGTGATTTCCCCCCTTAAACTGAAATGGTAGCTGTTTTCCGCGCATCGTAATGCGTCCCACAGTTGGTAGTTGTACATTGTGACGAGCGACGCCATAATACAATAATATATAACAATACATAATAACACGTATCGTCTAATTGGTTTTTGTCACAAATGTTTATTTTGTTTTCATGCTACAAGGAATTATAGCGCATGCGAGATTTATTTTTTGGCGGAAATTGTAAACTTCGAAAATCTCGAGCAACCACTAAATATTCATTGGCCGGCTAAAACTTTCGTGAGGTTAATTTAAAAATTATAAACCGTAAAATTCATGGATGAGAATTGGACGAAAAAAAAATCGATTTTTGAATGAAAATTTGATTTTTTCGGAGGCTTGAGTGACCTCTAAATATTTTTTGACCGTTCGCAGCTTCGGCGACAATTTTTTTTTCTTCAAAGAAATTAATGGAATGGTGAGAAAAAGGGAAAAAATAGAGCTCAAACTTGTGCCACCCAAGTGAGACATGTCAACGTAGCAGAAAAATTAGAAAGCACAAAAATGTGGTTTACAATTATTTATTTTAAATACAATTCGTCGTTTTCTTTTCTTACATACAATATGTAAATAATCCGTAACAATGTTTTCAGATCGATACTCTAAAGTCGGATGCCCTTATAATTTACATCGAGCAGAGCAATATTTACTACGAAATTAGCGTCTTGTGCTCGAATATCTATCTGGGCACGCGCATCGAGCCCGAGCAACGAGAAATTTACGGCGCAAAATCGGAGAACAGTGGAAGTTTGGTAAGTATTTCTTTTTTATTTGAAAAAGAAAACAGCCAAATTTTATCGTTTCTCAAGAATTTCTTTTTTCGGGTACAGGAAGAGGACGATGTTAATTATCGCCGATTCGTCGCTACCCCTTCCCTGATAAGTGTCACCTGTGCGCTACTTAATAATTTGATAGTAGTCGGCAAAGAAGACGTCGCCAAACATATCTACGAGCAGTCGTTGGACAAATATTTATTAGGGTAAGCCTCAATATTTATGCTTGACTTTTTGTGAAATGTATTTTGCAGGATTTCATGTTATTACCAAACAAGAAATCCTTATATTATAGTAATACTTTTTGCACTACAAATTATTATTATACCAGCTTACATTGCGTTTTACTTTAGTTCTCAGTTATTGATATCACAAGTGATTACTGTTGTCATTATTATCGAAATCAGATGCTTCGACGTTATTCCTTCGTTGGACGATTCGGAGAGAAAATCCCTCGACCAATATTGCGAGATATTGGAAATGTACGTCAGCCTGTGTACGCTTCTAACCAATTGTATATCGCATTGTGAGGAATTTGCAAACGTTGCAATTTTTTCGTCCGAAACACTCTACCTTCTGCTCAAGTATTTGGACAAGGAAAATTGTTGTAAGTTTTTATCGCTTCTGTTTTTTTTTCTTTTTTCATAAATGCTACAATAGCATAATTTCAATTCGAAATAATTTGCGTTCTCGATGTTTCGTCCAAAATGTCTGTCTTCGTTTGCCGCGTGGTCGATGATTTTCCCGCTTTTTTGTTTGTTCCGTCGACTGCACGTTACAGACGAGGAGGAACGAGTGACGTATTTGCGAAGAAGTCTGACGACCGAGGTGTACAATTTTTTGTCGATACTGTCATTGACGGAAAATGGACAACAGCACATCGAGGCGATAATGACGTCGACGGAATTGTCAGGAGCGGAGAAAATATTGACCTCGATCGGTGAATCTATGAGAGATTCTCAACGGGAATTACGTATGGCCGCCATAAGTTGTCTCGCATTTTTATTGTCCCTCGAGATACGCAGAAGTAGCGAAGCATCGGACAAAGCGAGATCGGGGAAAAAAGAACATTTTGGGGAAGCGTCGATGAGCACGGTCCTCGATAATTGTCTCGTGCGTACGTCCGAGGGCATCGACGACGAGGATTACGAATTTCGCAGAGTTCTCTCGAGTCTCAATAAATTGTCGATCGCTCGTAATTCCGACGATTCCACGAAGAGCCGAGCGAGACGAAGCGGCGAGGAGAAGATACACCTTGGCTCGGAAATTTCGAAAATACTCATACATCTCTTCATCGCGTATAATTATGCGAAATCGATTAAGGAAAGTCCCAATATTTCGAGAGACAAGGACATCGTCGTTGCGGCCCTGTCGAATTTATTGTGCGTCTCAAACGAGGCAAAGAGAACCGCACTCGCCGAAAATCTACCGGAAACTTGTCTAATGCTGATGAAAGAACTTCACACCGAATTCACGCTGCAACCCTTCCAGATTTTGAAAACCGGAAGCCATCGCGAGAAAAAAGTACTTCTCACGTTTTATTCGTTATCGGAGATTGATTTTTTTTTTTCATTGAAAAAGGATTTGTTTCGATTTAATTGATGGTAGAGTTTTCGATCGCAACTCGATGATCCGAAAATCACTCGTAACGAAATCTCGGAGAAACTGAAAGGGTTTTGTAAATTTTTCGTTATACAAAAGAATTTTTTTTCTGCTATCGAGGATTTCTTTATATGAAATTCATCTTAAGGGGTAAGGCCACAGTAGAATTTTCAAAAAATCGATTTTCTTTTCGCTAAAACGGTGCTTTATCATCATAAGAATAAGTTACTATTCGATTTATAGCAATTTTTTTGTGCTATCGAGGATTTTTTGTCTCAAATTCATCTTAAGGGGTAAGGCCACAGTAGAATTTTCAAAAAATCGATTTTTTTTCTCGCTAAAACGGTTCTTTAGTATCATAAGAAAAGTTACTATACGATTTATAGCGAGAACATTTTTTTTCACCAACTTTGGGCGTATTACTTAAGCCCACCTCTGGCACGGCCATAGAGTACCTAAAACTTTAAACGCGTTTTTCTCGAAACAGCTTTTTTCCAATTGGCGTGACAAATAAATTCAACAATTTTCACTCGATTTACATCAGATTTAAAAGTTATCTTCCTAATTGCATTTCGCCGAGAAGTACGTACGGAATTTTTGATTAATCGAAAACTTTTCATTTTATGAGCAGTTTTATACGAAATTTTTCATTGAAAATTCAGTCAAATACCTACAACTCAATTCAAATACCTACAACTTTTGAATAAAACAATATTTTTTAAGTTCCGTACGTACTTCTCTAAGTATTCTAATGTAGATTGACGAGAATTTTTGGTTTTTGTTCTAGGTAAAAAATTGTGGATGCTAAATGTCACGCCGCGGAGCGCCTAAAAAAAAGATAACAAAAGAAAATATTAGTAGTCGGCCATTTTGTACATCGAAAAATATATATATTTTCCAACAGCTTGATATTCATACTAAATAGATGTGTAATTAATTTTATAAGTGAATCATTTTTTCATACGAAAAAAAATGTTAAATTCGCACATGACTTTATACCCGTTACTATGGCCGAACCCCTTAAAGAAAGGCCAAAAACACGTATCTCGTACTTTTTATCAATATCGACAATTTATCTCTCATTCAATATTAATATTCACAGCAACCAATCGTCAAGTGCAAAGAAATGTTAATCACAAAAAAAAAAACAGATTCAGTTTCGAATGAAATCGGTTAATACTTCCAACAAGCAATATTCGAGTGAAAACATTTAAAATCGCAAAAGTATGTCAGTTTCGTCTTTTTCAGCCTTAGAGAACATAAACATTTGGCAGTTTTTTACTCAACACTCTCGAGCCACATTCAACGCGATCGAGCCATACTCAACGCGATCGAGCCATAATTCATAGCTTTCTTTTTCCTCAATTTTGTCAAACATTGGACCGAAATAGTATTGAAAGAATACGATTTCAAACATTCGGGTGCAACCTGTGCATCGATCGCAACTCAATAATCCAAAAAATACTTGTAACGAAAACATGGAGAAATTGAATGGGTTTTGTAAATTTTTTTTTATACAAAAGAATTTTTTTTTGTGCTATCAAGGATTTTTTGTCTGAAATTCATCTTAAAGAAAGACCAAAAACACGAATCTCGTACTTTCGATCGATATCGACAATTTATCTCTCATTTCATAATTAATATTCTCAGCAACCAATCGTCAAGTGCAAAGAAATGTTAATCGCAAAAAAAACCATATTCAGTTTCGAATAAAATCAATTAATACTTTTAACAAGCACCAATCGAGTGAAAACATTTTAAATCGCAAAAATATATCAGTTTCTCTTTTTCAGACTCCGAGAATATAAACATTTGGCAGTTTTTTTACTCAACGCTATCGAGCCACGTGCCAATTTATAATTCATAACTTTTTTCCTCAATTTTTTCAAGCATTGTACCGAAATAGAATTGAAAGAATACGATTTTGAACATTCAGGTGCATCCCGTGCTGAACGAAACAAAACGGGTTCTCGATCTACTCATGAATTTCATGTATAACAGCGAGGAGATAAAAGTGAGACTCGCGAAAGCTGGTTTGGCCGATTGTCTCCACAAACTTTGGGCCTGGATATCGCTCGACGATAGGAGCGTGACGTCCGCACTCGAGCTCGTTGCGACCTTTACGACCAATTGCTCGGAAGGTGTTTAATCTTTCATTCTAATTTGAATTACCAAATAACTCTCAATTTTCACATGCTGATTGATACATTTTTGGCATTATAAACTAACAATTCTTCGCGTTTTGATTCATCAGTTTCCGCTTCGTTTTTTTGAGACAAAACGAATTTTCTAAGCATTAACTCGTTTTTAATCATTTGATAATAATAAGGCATTGATCTGTTCATTTTTTACAGCGACTCATTCATTGACGATGACGAACGCGGTACACGGCACGGGATTGCGTAGAAGTCCAAACGCAACGTCTCTCGTTTATACAATAATAAATTTGATATGTCGAGAAATTGACAAGGCCGGGCGTAAATTTGACAATCAAAAAGTTCATTTCGCATTTCACGTTTTGCGTAATGCCGTACACGTGCACGAGTGTCGAGTTGCAATTTCCAAGGTAACTCAACCGCATCACCGACAATTTCAAATCTCTGGAGCAAATTCCGCAAGTTTTCATCGTTTTTTTGTTTTGTTTTTCGTAGAGCAATCTTCTGCAGGTATTGGAGAAAATTCATCCGGCCCGTACGAGGAGGGCGAAACCTTGGCCTCTCCTCGAAGTTTATTGCCTGGAATTTTTCAACGACTTTACATTCTACGAGGAAGGACAAGTGTGCGTGGCGAAGGTGAGTTTCGGAAAATTTTCACGCGCCTCATTTTTTTGTCATACGAATGATAAATCATCGTTTTCTTCTCGGATTGTTTTTTTTTTCGCTAGGCGACCGACGGCCTCGACGTTCTCATCGAATTAGCGAGATCGAACACGCCAGCGACCCGATTATTGGCGATTTCCACGTTACGCAATTTGGTCTTTAATCCTGGAAATAGAGCTCGGCTGTTGGCTTCGGGTTCGTTATACAAGTTATCTACTTCTTATCGTTGATGTTTACTCGACGCGACGAAACGCTCGCGCTCGCGGGCATTTGCAATTCCAAAATTATCCGTACGTCATCATCGATACGGCCATTCTAAACTGGAGAGACGAGCCAGTTTTTTGAGTTCGCTACGGCGGATTCAAGATTGTCGACGTAGGTGCAATAATTTGTCGATGATTGGAAGAAAAACTGGCGTGCAAAGAATTCGGGCAGTTCATTTCGAGTGTATCCAAATTTATGAGGTTGAAGTTTGCATCGTTGGAATGCAGTGAAAATTAATATTCCTGAATTCCTTTAAGGCCTCATATACCTTTGGATGGTCGAAAAATAAGGTTTTTTGGGCTTTTTTGAAAAATACTAATGAGGCAATCTAAATGAGGTTTGGAGCGTTTTACATATCTGTAGGCACTCGAATCGATTGTTCATTTTCCAAAAAAAACAACAAATGCCTGCCTGGGAAAGAGAACGCTCTTTTTTCAAGGTCATCCACGGGCAAACTTGTTGGAGACGCACATGAGCACTTAGAACAAAAAATGTCGTAATCTACATGAGTTTTGCTAGTCAAATACACACGACTATTGCAGAATATCGATTTTTGCTACTTTGCATAATTTTGATAAATAAACGTTGCGTGTTTAACATAAACAAAAATCCCTCGATTTGTTTATAAAAACCGTAATTGTTAGTCGATCCTAAAAATCGTGTGTGCTTAGCTAGAAAATCTAGTTCAGAAGCTACAGTTGAAATTTGAAGTCAATCGGTTGAAAATTGTAGAGCTACGAGTCCGCCCAGTTTTGAAAACATGGTTTCAAGAAAAACGCGTTTGAAGTGTTCAAACGTTTTTTTTCGGGATCATATAATTCTAGAAATGTCGATGCATCATTTGAGCCAATAAAAAAACGATACACTTCTTTTCAAATGTAAGTAAGGCCTTAACTCCTTTTGGCAGAGTTTTCCTACAAAGAGTCTTCAACCCTTTTTTAAGATATTCATTCAGCGATCTACAACATATATCTATAAAAAAATATCTTCGCCAATAAACAAAATATAAAAAATAAAAAGTAAATATGTGAAAAAAAATTGTTTTCAAACAAGCTTTTATGCAATGTACTAAAAAGTAGAAAATAATTTTTTTACCAAGTCGCCTGTGTGTGACTATAAGTAAAAGCTTGAGCTGCTCAACTTTTTAAATGTTTAATAGTAGTAGTAGTAGTATGTATTTATTTCCGTGTATACCCTTTCAGGGTGTTTACATAGTTTCCCTTCCCGTCACTTCCATACAAAGTTTTTATAAAGACACTTACATCTAGAGGAATAACTATAGACTTAAAACTTAAACTTAACCTAATTTTCACTTTCCGGTATTTCCAGTCGTTCGAATTGCCTAAAAAAGTCGCATATTTGCTTGCTCGGTTTCAATTTCAACTGCGCCTCTATTTTCTCTTGGATTTCCAGTCCCCTAGCGTTTCCTAACCACTCCTCCAATTCGCTTACAATTGTCTGATTGACCTTCCTCCTTACCTCTGGGCATACGCTTATGTGCCCCAAGCTCTCAGTTTCCATTTTGCACATTCTGCACTTATTATCCGCAAAACCCTTTTTCCTATTCCTCACCACGCTGCCGCATCTTAGCCTTGCCCACATTTCCTTCCTGTCCCCCCCATTTAAATGTTTAATAAATTTGATCAATTCAGTTTCATTAACCGTATTTAATTTGGCACAATAGTAATTAGAGAAATGATTATCACACGTTTGTACTCAGTTTCAGGATTTTTATTCAAGTAATTTAAGCTTGTTAAACAATAAATTAAATACAGTTTACATGTTAACGAATTTATGTAAATTAAAAATTATATGTCCAAATTTTGAGCAGCCCGAGCTTTTATTTATGTCACGTACAGGCGACTTGGTAAAAAAAAAATATTTTCTACTTTTTTGTACATTGAAAAAAAGCTTGTTAGAAATTTTCTTTTTTACATACACGTTCTTCTTTCTTCTTTTTAGCCTTTAATTGATTTTAGCTCTAAGTAGTCGGGAAGTGGGTGAAATGTCGATTTTCCGTTTTGCATCTCACAAGAAAGTCATTTCACACCAAGTCAAATTCAATAAAAGCTTGTAAAATAATGTTTGCTGCGTTTAAATCAACGATGCAAACTTAACGATCAAAATTTCGTGTCTGACTCCGATTTTAGCGATAAAAATAGTAAATTAAGGGGTCTTCTCACTTTAGACGCCAAAAAGGGCTGTTTTCATGATTTTTTTTGACAGGTTTATATAATAGATATTGATATAAAAGTTGTTACACTTAATAAATGCACTTTCGAAATACATACAATTTTTACAAAAATGTATTTATTTAATCCAAACAAACTTTAATCGCGTTTTGTCTCGCAACAACGTTTTTTGACGGCTTGTTGATAAAATCTTCGAAACTACTGAACCGATCCTTATGAAATTTCAACCACATATTCTTTACAACTATAGCTACCGCGCATATCAAGGATATTAACAAAAAATTGCCAAAGACGGTGAAAAAACTAGTTTTTATTTGTTTTCTTCGAAAAATGTCCGCCATTTTGTTATTTTTGCATGTATCAAAAATCCTATGATATGCGCTATAGCCATTAACATACTGAATCTAACACCGTTTGATTTTCTTGCTTCGGATGACCCATTTCCGAGATGTCATCAACAGCGCAGACCTCCAATTGTTTTAGGACACTTTTTTACTACCATTTTCGTCTATAAATAGTGACTCAAATAAATAAATAAATAAATTTTAATGTATTTCGAAAGTGTATTTATTAAGTGTAACAACTTTTATATCAATATCTATAATATAAACCTATCAAAAAAAAATTCATGAAAATAGCGCTTTTCAGAGTCTAAAGTGAGAAGACCCCTTAAGACCTTATATACACTTGTAGCCGGCGAAGGGACGTAATATTCTTGATTTTTTATCGACGGGACAATAAATGTTTATTGAAAAACTGTGAACAACATCGATTGGTACATATTTTCATGTACTTGTACAATTTTTTTTATTCACAAATATTTCAAAATGGCGGAACTCCAGCTGTCTTCAAGGAGCGCCTTCTTTTGAGCATCTGTGTGGTGGACATGATAACGCGAGAACGGTTAATCTGAAATGAGAATTTGAAAAAGATTTCATTATTATATTGCATTGGCTTGGGCCTGGACGAAGGATTTGTGAAAATTTTGATTAAAAAAAGATTGACGATAATTTTAACAAAAAAAAATATTTTTTTGAAGTGCTAAATTTTCGGTTTTTTTGTTACTAATTTTTTTTTCCAACAAAATTCAAAATCCTTCTTATATGCTTTAGCTATTATTATAATAAATAAGTGGTATAAATTTGGTATGAATCAGTTTAATAGTTTTTTAGTAATCGTGTCCACCGCAAAGGTGCTTCTCAAAAAAGACGATTCTGAGATAATCGCGTTTGAGATTCAAGTATGCTTCTTTTACATTTAAAGTTAATTTATTCATACTAGCATGGAGTCGTCGATTCCAGGGCCATAAAGTAATCCTTCTGCATCCTCTGCAGCCTCTAAAACATTGATTCGAACCTGCCTACGAGCCGTTCTTCCTTCTCTTGCGGCTGCCCGCGCTTGCTGCTAGGCAAGCGTAACACGCTTGCCGAGCATTACATACCTATAACTGCGAATCTAATGCTCCGATTTTTATGAAACTTGGTGAGAATATTCTTGAGATATTGCACTTAATGAATATGCAATCAAAACATTTTCCATTTTTCCGACCATCACAAGTGTATATAAGGACTTAAGGTATTCCTTTCGCGGAGGGCCGTATTTTCTGTGGGCATAAGCAGGGCCTTCTGAATCGTCGGTAAATTACAATTTCGCTTAATAAAAAATAAGTTAGGGGATATTACGATATCTGTGGCCCCAAGTTTTGGCCATGCAGTCTTTATATTTGGCCCAAAATAAGACTTTTTTCAAGAATACAAAAAATCGAAATTCGGCTTTTAAGGGGGTGAAATAGAGGTTTTAAATTTTTAATGAGGCGGAGTATTTTTTGGGTAGATTTCTTTAGAATTCGGCGTAAACATTCTAGAAAACAAGTAATTTTCAAAGAGTTAAGTAGTTCATTGAAACACGATTTGTAACGGAATAAACGGGAGCTTGGAACGTTGTTAAACATTATATTTTTTCGTCAAATCCTCTGAAATTCAGCTTCCCAGAAGGGTGATTGCATCATTGTTCTTTGTCAATAATACAACAAAAGTAGGTTGTATTATTTTGGTTGGGTGGGCATCGTAATCGTGCCCACCCAACGATTCCACACACACACACACATCGAAGGTGCTCCAGACCCACCTAACGATTCCACACACGCATCGAAGGTGCTCCAAACCCACCCAACGATTCCACACACACATCGAAGGTGCTCCAGACCCACCCAACGATTCCGCACACACATCGAAAGTGCTCCAAACCCACCCAACGATTCCACACACACATCGAAGGTGCTCCAGACCCACCCAACGATTCCACACACACATCGAAGGTGCTCCAGACCCACCCAACGATTCCACACACACATCGAAGGTGCTCCAGACCCACCCAACGATTCCACACACACATCGAAGGTGCTCCAGACCCACCCAACGATTCCACACACACAAAAGTCGCATTTTCTATCGAATATGGCCGCTGCATGGTCAAAATTGGGAACCACAAACATAATAATGCTTCGACTTTCAACCCCCTGTTTCACCCCCTTAAAAGCCGAATTTCGATTTTTTGTATTCTTGAAAAAAGTCTTATTTTGGGCCAAATATGAAGACTGCATGACCAAAACTTTCGGCCATAGATATCGTAATACTGCCATAAGTTACAATGGATTATTATACAGAACGATAAAATAGAATAAAAAATTTCGCGCAAATTTAGGAGATTGAGACATTTTTACATTTATTTGAAACGTCACGGCTACAAAAATTCTTCTGCTAGTCACATTTTTCCAAGTTTTAACATTAGTATTGTCTTTAAACGTTCGGTGACCCTCTGTTTTTATTGTCGTTACGGAATCTTTAGACTCTTTTACACGTGTGAGCAGTTTTTATCAGGCCTCTAGAGTTATTTAGTGTATAAATTATTAGATAGAAATGTGGCCAGCCTGATATGTCCATAAAGGGCCGTATAAATGAGACGATTTTTAGAGCCGTAATTTTTCGTCCAAGATTCGGCAACTTGGCTTGAAATTTCACCAATATACTGGGATGTATTTTTACTTCATTATAGACGAAAATCAGTTAAGTGCAAAATATTTGGGTTCGTGAAAGGAATACCTTAATCACGACTGTCGTGAAATCAAAGAAAATCACGAGATTCTGATAAAAATTCATTTCTGTGGCTTTTTTCATTGAGCTAATTGAGAACTGTAGTAAAAATGAGCGAATCCATATATGAAAATCGACAACGAGAGAGCCGCATCCCAAATAAATTCGAAAAATGTGTTATTCTGTTAAAGCGGCCTTCATGAATCTCCTCCGTTCGACTTTCGACAGTGGTACGTTCAACGAGATTGGTATAACGGGTTCGATACTGTGGTCACTGGTGGCGAACAATCAGAAGGGAAAACTGACGATACGAAGCGCCGGTTTTTCGCAGAGTATACATGAGGTATTGGGACGGTTGAGTCTGCTGAATATGGCGGACGAGAAGCAGCGTCAGGACCTGGCAAAGATACTCCACTACGTCGTGAGAATGTTGAGCTCGTCCGAGGGACAAATATCCACCGAAGTTGGTTGACGTACATTATCCAAATTACTTTTATCCAATCTAATTTATTATCATTGCTCACTTCTCTCTATCCGACGTGTCTACGTCACGATGTTCGTTTATACGTCGAATAAAGTGATTATACGTTTCGGCGACTCCCGAGGATGAAGAAAAGAGAAACAAAGCGAAAAATGAAAATTCCTCGCACTCGTAGCGTTGGCATATTGCGTTGGTGCTTCGCGATACGCATTGTGCGCGTTACACGGAAATTTATTCGTCGATCGTGCCGAGCGACAAGGCGTAGCAGAAAAATAAGCGATTGTTCTCGGCGATGAGTTATGTAAAGTTGAATCAAGCGAGCCTCGTGTCAACGGACGACGCACGCAAAAAGAAGAAAAAAAAAAAAAACGGCGCGCGATCCCGTCGATTCATCATCGATGCTACAATTTTGGCTTCCCCGCGAGTCGGTGAGAAACCAGAAGAAAAAAAGGAAACAAGACTCAGCGCTGAGGCAAAAGTTTTCGGAAGTAACGGCCCAAAAGCGCAGAGTATATTTCGCCCGAAGAACACAACAACGAAATTATAGTCAAAGGATACGACGTACATTCGCACGGCCGGTCCAAAAACACCTACGAAAGTCTGGCGCGCAAAATACAATAATGAATAAAAGAAGGATCGGTACAAATTAAAGCCAGAGCAAACGGGAATGTATAATTGAACGAGAAAATTCATGTATAGCCGAATTATGCAATCGTTCAATGGAGGAAATACACTCCTGGTCGAATATCGTTCGACGAATAATTGCATTTTCGTACTGATTTGCAAAAATCGTCGCGATAATAGCAATGAAGAGCGTAGTACCGGAACGATCAGAATTTCGTGTGCCTCGGAAGATCAAACGCACACTGGCGAGCCGGATGTGAGGGAAAACCTTCAAACGTTGCCTCATCTTCCCACGGTTTTTGTGGGAAGATCCTACTTCGAGAGCTTCGTGTATACCATCTGTGGATGACGCCACAAAAGCAAACAATTTCGAGAGGAAAAAAAATCTAGAATGCTAGAGCCCGTTATAAAGTCTAAACGCGGATATGATTCGTAACCGGTGGAAAACACATTTGTGTGGCAACAGCAACTTTTCAGTAATTCGACTCGATATTTTGCTATCTTTCTCCTCGCCTCTCTCTCTCTCTTTCTCTCTCTCTCGCTATATCCCGGTCTTTCCCTCCTTCTCTCTTTCTGTCTCTGTCTCTCTCCCTGCCTTTCCTGCTGCCCCTCACTTCTCCCTGATTGTAAATGGCTAACACATGTTTCCATGTACACATTGTCATACGTTCCATAGTAAATCAATATAGCAATGATAAGGCATAATAAATTAGCAGGATACGCGGTGCTTGTTTATCGTACCGAAAATATCGGATTGTTGAATATGGGCACAATCATTTCACTCGCAGTTCTCGTCCATTATCCATATTTCGGTAACAATCAATGGCTCGTTTAACGAAAGTGTTCGAGCTTTTTACCGATGCGTGTTAAAAAACCAACGCTGACTCTTTAAAGTTCCTTGTAAATAACTACATCTTTGCACTAAAGCATTAGGGTACACTAGTGTAGGCATTTTAATTAGGAACAGTACACTAGTATAAGAATTTCGTGTCGCCGTCAGTGCAGTCCTTTTTTAGCGAAAGTAAGCGAATTTTTAAGATTCTTTGTCTCGAAACTATTCATTCTAGATAGTTAAAATTTTATGTACATATTATTGCATCTGTTAACGGAGACTTTGTCCTTGGAGTGCCATATTTCAGGTGTTTACATTTTCTTTTTTTAAAGGAAACGAGTAAAGCTTATTGAGTGCGGTTTTTTTCTTGCTTTTATTCATGATATACAGAACGTTAAAAAATTTTTTTTGAAAAAAAAAATCAAAATGGCGGCCGTTGCAGCTCCGCGAAAACAGGTCCTCAAATCGCGGGAGGTAAACGGCTGGCATCACTGCCCCCTCTTTGTTGATCTGAAACACAAATTCAAAGCATATTATCAATCTGTGACCCTTTGGTCGTGGAATGACGGATGGGTTTTTCGTTTAGTACAAATTTCGGAAAATGGCGGCAATTAAAAAAAAATCGAATTTTCGCGTTTTTTTTTCATATAAAAAGATAAATAATGAATGCAAAAATGTATCTATCGAAAAAACGATCCGTCATTCCGTGAAGACATATTTTCTGAGTATGCTCTCCAAATTTTAGGTCAATATGTTAGTTACAGCGGTCAGGAGAATGTCAGCCATTTTTAAAAACGTGTTTTCGAGAAAAACGCGTTTAAAGTTTTGTAATGTGTTTACACAAAGGTGTTGAAAATTACCGCTAATTGGCAATGCCTGGTCCATAGAGGCATCCCTCCTCTTCTTCTAGCTGCTCATGTTGAGCCGCTAACATCTCCCGCTGCTCAATCCGGGACAAAGTCTCCCTTAAGGCGGGATATACATTTAGGAAGGAAAAAAATAAGCAATATCGAGGGTTTTTCGAAACTAAGAAAGAATTATTCTACAATTATCAAACTTTAAGTATACTTTAATAGTTTATTTAAGCATAAAAAACAATTTTTTAAAATTAATTCATCATAAAAATGGCGCAGCTGTGGCAGAGTGTTACAGCAAGGTCGTCGAAGGAGTTGCGAATCGGCGTGCAGTAGACTTCCCGTAGACTTTGATTTGCAAAAAAGCTCAAACATTTTTTTCAGTTAGAACATGTATATTTTCTATGTGACGGTAATTAGAATGAAGGGAATGCAAATTAAAAAAATGGCACGCATTTACAAAAAAAAAATCAACATTTCACCCAACATTTCTGTAAAATATGAATGAAAAAAGGCGTTTTATTCCAATTTTTCAAAAACAATTCCCGTTAAGTAGAATGTACCAATATTATCAATATTTCTACCAAGTTGCAACTCAATCGGCTTAATAGTTTTTGAGTAATCCCGCAAGCCAATTTCGATAATGTAATTTTGAGAAAAACGCGTTTGAAGTTCACGCCCGCTCCGAATCCGAGCGATGAGGCACAGCGTTGACGGGCTGTAACGATTGAAGTTTTTCGAATTTTGCTTTGAAACTTTGGGAAAATATTCTACTTATGTAGTTCGATCGTTTAACGAAAAGAAAAAACAAAATCGATTTTTTGATCGTTGTAAATGTATATTCCGCCTTAATGTACTGATTTTTTAAAAATATTTAATAATAGCGGCTGTATGACACTTGCTTCAGACTTCAGACAGAAATTTTTACTATAGTATTTTTTAATAAAGAAGTTGTTCGAAATAATTTTCAAGAAACTTAAGGTTCTCATGGACGGTAATTAATGTATCTAAGAGTGTGCAAAATTTCAAAATGATCGACCAGGTAGTTTTTGAGTTTACGAGGTTCACGAAAAAGTAGTTTTTAGGAAAACGCGTTTGAAGCTTCAAGACAAACATTTTGTAACTGAATGCCCAACCGATTAGTCTGCAACTCCGGGGCCACAAAGTACTCCCTCAGCTTCTTCGTGGAGTTCATTTTCGCCAATAAGCTCTTCTTTACGTTATAAAGGGATTTCCCCCTTAAGCTGGTGGACTTAGAACGCGATACTGAAGCGATATAAATCAATTCAGTAAATGTCGTCTATTTGTCTGTTTGAGCTGAGTTGGCGTGCAAACGGCTGAAGCTTCTTTCCCGAATCGTTCTGTACTGAATTTCCTTGCACTTTGTTTTACCTGGATCTGCTAAGAAGAACCAAGGAAAATGGGGTTTTCATTTTCAGAGGACAGCGACTTGCGATACCCTTCAGCATTTATTACAGAATTTGTTCAGTAAATACTCAATGTAAAACGTTTTAGCCTTAATGATTATCCGACTCGATCTTCGTTTTTTTTTTTGGTGATGTGATTATGAGTAAGCATTAAGGGGTTAGGCTACTGGGAAAATTTCAAAAAATCGTTTATCGCTTGGGCAAACTCATTGAAGAAGGTCCAACATATGGTGCAGGAATAGCAGATTGAAGGTAAACTTATTATTACAACGATAGAACTGCTAGTAATACTTTCAACGCGTTTTTTTTTTTCAAAACTATATTTATTCTTAGCATGTTTTTCATTGGTCATTAACAAAAACGATGTCATTCTTCCTCGAAGAAACATTCAAACATTTTTTTATGATTGAAACATGATAATAAAAAAAACTCGGTCAAGTTTTGGCCAATATTGTCTATTTTGAGCAAAAATCTCGTTTTTTTTTTCGTTTCAGATCAACCGCATGGCCAAAATCGAGTACACCATTGAGCCCCTCACGTTCAAAGGTCCCTCACGAGATTGTTTGCAACTTCTTTAAGGGGTTACCCCACTTGCGATTTTGAAAAAATCGATTTTTTTTATTGCATTTTTTTGAAGTATAAGTATCTGAGAATATGTCCTGATAATTTCAAGTCGATCCGAACAAAATTGACTGAGATATGAGCGTTGAAAGAGAAGAATCCGTTGTGTAAACGACCTGAAATTGAAACTTTAAACGCGTTTTTCTCAAAATGGCATTTCTGAAGTCGGAGACCAAGATTACTCGAACACTAATGAACCGATCTTCTTGAAATTTTGCAGGCTTATTTAATACATAAAAATGTAGTCTTTAATCGTTCGATTTTTTTTTTCGAAAAAATGGCCGTTTTATAGCCAAAAAACGGTCGTTTTTTTTTCGTTAAAATCGAACCATTAACTTTGGCTGTCCGCCATTTTGTGAAAAATGAATATTTTTTAAAATCCTTCGATTAAAGACTAGTTTATACTTATATTTGACTAAATCCATCCGCATTTTTTTTTCAGATGATCCACTTCGCCGCAGTGTTGGTCACCGCAAACCGTGTATATAAAAACATTATTTCATTGACGGCCATTTGCCACTAAACAATGTAATATTTTTCAATAAAAAAATTACTGAAAGTTCTTCAAGATGTGTTCTTTAAGATGGTACATTGATCGATTAAAAAAGTTATGTAGTTTTCTTTAAAAAAATCATGAAAAAGGCCTTTTTCTTTGCGCTACAAGTGGGGGTAACGCCTTAATCATTAATATTATTTTATGAAATTTGGTACACAACTTTGGTAATGTACATAGAAGTAAATGTCCAAACGATTTTTCAATAATCTTATTCCTTCAACATTAATTGGTTCAAAAAAACCTAATTTTCTGGTCATCGCAGTAACCTAACCCCTTAAGCTGTGTAAAAAACGAGTTTTTTTTACCTATATAGGAATCGTGTACAGAAAACCTGTTTTTCACAACAAACTTATCATGTAACTTTTATTACGTATGACTCTAAAATCCATTCCTGACCTACTCACACCTACACATGATACGAGCTGTATGAGTTTTTTTAAATCGAGAGCTGTGAGAGTTGCGCCCCTCGTCCGTAGATACCGCGTCTTCAAGGCAATACTTTCGCGAAAAATCAATCAATGCGCCTGTAAGTACAATTGATTCTAAGATTTGCTTGGGATTAAGCGCGGGGATACGTTGGCTTTGTACCGCTTTAATGATGCGTTCTTATCGCTCGCACATCGAGCCACGCGGCTCTGTTCCGTAACGAGGCAACGGACTTAAGGATATCGGCGATCGGGCGATCCAGGTTGTAATGGGCTGTAATCATGTTTACCCACGCGTACACTCACATATCTGCAGACCCGGTGAGACACTCGAAAACCCCTACACGTATTGATTCTCGACGAATTCAATCAGACACAAAACTTGAGAAATTTATCGTCAAGATCGACATTTTGTTTGTATCGGCTTTTAGGGCTTTGTAGTCAAGCAAGGGAAACCTTATAACTTCGGCTTGCTTATCTGTCGCAGCCTTACGGTCTATACAACTTTAGCATTATTTTGGATGGAAACGCCAATTAACGGGCTACACCTTAGCCCGTAAAAACTATGCATGGAAAAAAAGTTCCTTCGTTCAAGCATTGCTTTTTGATATGTAAAATGGGGGCAAAATTTTTTTCGCACCCCATCAGGCAGTACGCCATTAAATCGGTCTTTCAAAACAAAGTTCAGGTGCATTTACGATTTAAAGAAATGTTAAGCCCCGTTTGCGAATTATCAAACGTTGAAATGATGTGCAACATTTTCGCTGCCCCTCTAATTTTGTTGATTTCTAACAATCTATAAATCATTCGGTACTAGCATTTGACTAGAGCTTTCCATTAAAATCATTTCAGTTTACTTGTATCGACAAATCCAGGAGATATGCACAACCAAGTTATCGCCAAGTTGCTTTCGTGGAAAGTTCATAACAGAACTGCACGAATAACCTCGTCGCGTGTTGTTTGAAGCCTCGTCAATAAAATATCAAGCATGACACAAAGGGTGCCTTCTTCACCCTGCCTGTACTATCGGAATATTATGATTGCTGATTGTCGAACAAAATCGATGTTGGTGTGTAATAAACAAAGCTGGGCAAAGTTAATCCAAAAGTTAACTTCGTTCGTTGTTTAAGCGTTAGTTTCTTGAAAATTGAACGCAAGTTAATGTTATCCGTTAAAGTTAACTATCTATATGAAATTGTAGGTAATTCTTCTTATTGTGTGTCACCTAACACTTATTTTGAAAATTAATCAGTCAAATAAGGATTTCATAGTCAGATTCATAAATAAATACTTTTTTATAACAGCATGGGTACATAGTACTAAAGTACACTGAGAAAAAAAATCATTGATTCAATATCATTCGTGTTATTGAATGAAATTTCGTTGATTCAATTGTGAAATTGTTGGTGTAAATAATCGGATTTGTTAGTCCAAACAAAACGCTATTGACTTTAATAACATGATAAAATTGAAAGTTTTTTTTCATTCAAAACATATATTGTTAGCCGAAAACAATATATCATTGAAACTATCTAAAAAATTATCGCGAATGAATTAGTTTTGAATGCATTTTCTGCAACGAACAAAAAAGCGTTGCAATTCATAACATGAATATTGTTGATTCGAGCATAGAAGAAAAATTGAATTTTGCTCGTTTGATTCAGATAAAATTTCTATTGAGTAAATATGTTATTTTATTTTTTTCACCATATCCGATATTGATTTTCAAGTACATTATTCGTTAAAATATTAATATTAATAATAATAATAATAATCGAGTTTTATTTGCACAACTTGCTTTACAAGTTTTTTACAAAAAGTTTTCGCTTTGTTCAAACACATTTTTCTTACGTCTACCTTAATTCTATGTTCTACCCCGCATATCTTTGCTCTTTTTTTGTCACTTTACGCCTCATCTCCCTCGCTTTCAACTCCCTCTTCCTCCTTGCGCATTTTTTTACATAGTTCCTCTATTTCTCTGAAATACTGGCATATCCCTATATTTATCTTTCCACTCAACATGTTTATCATTTCCCCCTTTATCGCCACCTTATCCACTCCTCGCACCCACTCCTCAGCTTCCTTTTTCGCTTTCGTCGTTACAATTTTCCATCCTTTTTCACATATTAGCAGGTGCTCCATTGTTTCATTTTCTTTCTCGCAGATTCTGCATCTCCAGTCTTTTTCCCCCTTCTTCCCCGCCCTCCATGTATTTCCGCATCTTAATCTTGCCCACATTTCTTTATCCCTACCCTTCACACCCTCTTCCGCCCAATACTTCCATGGCCTTTCGTCATTTTCCACGATATATTTGTAGTTGCTATTATATGACGATTTTCCTATTCTTTCCTCCTCCTCGTCCAACATTTTCTTTTTTAGGCATTCTAAACCTTCTTTCATCTTTTCATCTATTTTACCCTCTTCCCTTTTTTCTCTTATCATTGTTATTACGTCCTCTATCCCCATATCCTTTAACACTTTCTCCAAATTCTTCCCCCACTTTGATGGCATTCCATTGCCAATTGCCCTTACCTCCTCCATCAAACAAATTTTTGGCCATCTTGAATCGTCCATTCCCAGCACCTCTCTTATGTACCTAAACACTCTTTCCCTTATCAAATAGGCCATTGTTGGCACACCCAGCTCCCTTCTCCAAATATAACTCGGGGTTGTTTTACTTATTCCTAGCGCCATTTTGCAGTATCTGCTCTGTATTCTTTCGAACACCCCAATTTCCCCTATTCCCCAAATCTCTACTCCGTACATGGCTCCTGCTTTTACTATAGTTTCTAATAGATAGAGTCTCTCTTCCATCATATGTCTTCCCGCTCTCTTCCATATCCCCCAAACCATATTTGCTGCCTTTTGCGTTTTCCCGGCCATCTTTTTTCCATGTGCCCAAATTGAATTTCTGCTTGTAAACCAATACCCTAAATATTTAAACTCGTTCACTATCTGGATTTTGTCCCCTTTAATCCCCCATTCTTCATTCTTCCTTCCTTTTCCCCCATTCCTAAAAATCATTATCTTCGTTTTTTTCGCATTTATTTCCATTTTATTATTGTCTGCCCATTTTTCCAAGTCCTTTAATATGCTGCTTAAACCCTCCACTGTATCAGCTATCGCCGCCACATCATCAGCATATTTTATTGCAAAAATTTTTTCCTTCCCCATTACCACTCCTCCTTCATTTTTCTTTTCCCACATATCCTCTAAATCATCTACGTATATATCGAATAAAACCGCACTTAATGCGCATCCTTGCCTTACCCCTATCTTTGTTCTGAAACTGTCCGTAGTTATTCCATTCGTTTGCACCTCTGCCCTTGTATCCTTATAAATTTCCTTTATTGTTTCCAGCATATTCCCTTCGATTCCTTTCTCTTTTAATTTTCTGATCATTATTTCCCTACACACTCGATCAAAAGCTGCCTTAAAATCAACAAACGCTACATATAGCTTTCCTCCCTTCACTTTTAATTGTTTATTGATGACCGCGTTTAAAGTAAATATCTGATCCCTTGTTCCTCTGCCTTTCCGGAATCCTGCCTGACTTTCTTTTAATTTTTTGTTCCTCTCTATCCATTTGTTTAGCCTCTCTGTCATCATTTTTGTTAGCAACTTATATCCTACATCTAATAGTGATACCCCCCTATAATTCTCCGCCTTGTCCCTCTCTCCATCTTTATATATCGGCACAATCCTTGCTGTTTCCCATCCCTTCGCTATTCCTCCTCTTAACCATATTTTGTTTAAGGCCCCTCTCAGCTCTTCCCTTTGTACCCTTGGTAGTGACTTCAAAAATTCCCCACTAATCCCGTCTTCCCCCGCCGCCTTTCCGTTTTTCATCTTCTTCAGAGCCCCATCCAGCTCTTGCAAGCTGAACACCTCGTAAAATTCCCTTTTCTCTTCTCTTTCCGCCTCATTTATTTCTGTCTCTTCTCTCTCCGAGCCCCTTTCGTCTTCTTCCCTTACGCCCATTTCCCTCTCTTGATTCTCTTCTCCATTCAGTAATCTTTCAAAATGCTCTTTCCATTCTTTCTTGGTTATTTTACCACCAATTGTACCCCTTCCTTTATTCCTGAATTTATTAATTGCTTTCCACCATTTTGTCATGTCCTTTGCCTTCCCGACCTCCTCCCAAATTTTATACCGCCATTCCTCTTTTGCCCCCCTGTATGTTTTTTTTAATTTCCTCCTTTCTTCTTCTAGCTCTTGTTTTTTCTCCAGATTTCTTTGTTTCGTAAACGCTTTCAATTTTTCCCATACCGCACTTCTCTGCTTTTTGCATTCGTCGTTGAACCACCTTGGCAACCTTCTCTCTCTCTTTGTTTTTTTACATTTTTTCCTTAACCCCGACTTCTCGGCCGCTCTCCAGATTTTTTCTTTCACCCCCTCCCAATCTTCCCTCCCTTTATCCATTTCTTTCTCTTTTTGTATTTCTTCTATAAACTTTTTTGCCTTTGTATCATTCCAGAATAACCTATCGCTTTCTTGTTCACGCTCCTCTTCTTCTTCTTCCTCTCCGACGTTATCCTCTTTCCATACCGCATATATTGGTAGGTGATCAGACTCAATTCTCTCTACCACTTCCATCCATTTGATTTCATCCCTTCCACCCCTATCCACAACTATTATGTAGTCTATCACTGACCCACAACATTCGTCCCCCCCTCCTATGAATGTCACTTTGCCCTCCCTATCCCCTTTCACTCTTCCGTTCAACACCTTCAAACCCACCTCTTCGCACAGGTTTAACATTCTCCTTCCTTCCGTGTTTAATATCTTGTCTTGGGATCTTCTTATTTCCCCGCCATTTTCATCCAGCCCTCCCTCGTTTATTGCTTGCTCCCCCCCTATTCGTGCGTTCATATCCCCAACAATTAGTACTTTCTCTTTTTGTTTCGCCTCTTCCATTATTACTTCTCTCAGCTGTTTTTCTATCTTTTGTATACCAACATTATTATATATTGTTATTATTGCGGTTTTCCCCCTTATTTTATCATTACCCAATATTAGACCAAATGCCCATTCCCTTATTTCCCAATTCCCGTCCCAACTCTTTTTTATCCCGACCGCTTGACCTCCCTTCGCCCTTCCCCGTTTAGCCCCTGCTTCCTTATGCGCTGCTTTGAACATCCACTTAAATTTCTCACTCATTTTTGACCTTGCGTTCGTCTCATCTTTTTTCTCCACCCACGTTTCTTGCAAAATGACTATATCCGCTTCTTCTATAAACCCCCACGCTTCCCCAATTTTAAATATTCCTGCAACATTCCATAATAATATTTTGACTTCGTCCCTTCCCTTTACGCCTTCTTTCTTTCCCGTCTCTTCCCTTAACCCCGCTGTGTCTTCTTTCTTCTCTCTTCGTTCTTCCTCCAATTCGTCATCCTCAACGCCGTCCTCCCCGGTCGTTCCGAAATGGCTGCCTCCATCCATCCTCTACTCCCATTCTTTCGATATCTCCTTTCCCCTCGTTCCATTTCCACCACCTCCCTTCCAACCAAATTTTCATGTACCTTACTTCCGCTTGTCTGCCGTATCTCCTCTCGTGTTTCGCTACCTCTCGCAACCACTTTTGTATCTCTTTCTCCCTTTTGGTGAAGTCATTGTTTATCCATATATTCGTTCCCTTCAGTTCCTTCCTTCTTCTCAGGCTCTCCATCTTTTCGGTCCAGCTTTGGAACTTCAATATTACAGTCCCATTCCCAGAGAATTTTGTAGTTGTTTTTCTCCTTATATTCTGCCTGCATCTTTCTTCAACCTTCTCCAACACCTTGTCCTTTTCATCTCTCTCCCCCGCTTGGAATGTAATATTTATGTTATTCCTTCGATGCTTCCTCCTATTGTTTTCTTCTTGCCACTCTCGTTCATTTATTGCCCGTGGCTTCCTCCCCAGGATCTCCTCGCGATTTGCGTCTTCTCCTGCCTTCGTGACATTGTTGTTTTCATCCGCTCCTACTGCTCTTCTTCTCTCCTTTCTTACTACGTGCCAACCCCGTCCCGATTCCCCTGTTCCACATCCTGACTCCTCGAGATTCCTCCACCCCTCTTCTTGTTCTCTACTCCCGTATCTTCTGTCCTCACTTATTTTTTCCGCCGTTGCCCTTCTCGCATTTCTCTTTCCTTCTTCTCTGTTGCACGTTGTGTTTTCTTCGAATTTTCCTTCTGTCCCACCCTTCTCCCCTCCATGCTTACTGCCTTCGAGCCTGTTTATCATATTTAGCAACATACGTCGCTCCTCCCCCCACTGCTTCTGGTCCTGCTCAGCTTTTTTTCTTATTTCCTTCACCTCCCTTTTGTACTCCTCGATCTCCCGATGTCTTTCCGCGCATTCCTCGCACTGCTCCTCACCCTCTTCCTCGCATTCTTCCTTTATTCTATTTACTTCCTCCCTCCACCACTGTTTCATTTTTTTTTCTAGCTCGGCCACGCTATTCCTCATTGTGCATCTCATCCTTACCTCCGCTTCTTCAATTCCTTTCATCCACGTATACACACAAAGATTGCTGACGTGTTTCTCTTCATGTTCTTTCTGCCCTTCCTCCTCTCCATCTTCTTCTGATTCTTCCAATTCTTCGCCCTCCTCGTTTTTCTCCTCCTTTTGATCATTTTCCTTTTCCCCGTTTCTCTTTTTCTCTTCCTCATCCTCTTCAGTATCTCCATAGTTTTTATATTTTTTCAGTGGCGGCGATTGTATCTCGCACACTCCACCCGTTGATTCTATTAACTCGAAGAATTCCCTCACATCTCTGTTCGTTTCCTTTTTCTTTGGACGCCCTCTCTTCCTTTTCTCCGTTACTTCTGCTGCTCGTCCTTCCTTATCGGCCGCTGTCTCCTCGTGGTTCCTTTCAGTCCCACGGCGCTGCTGCTCCCTTTCTCCTGCCTCGTTTCCGCTCTCGTTGTCCCCTCTCGCCTCCCGGCCATCTTCTCGCCTAACCTCTTCTTCACACTCCCAATTAGTTTTCCTCGAAACTTCGCCCATCTCACTGTTTTCCACTAAACTTATTATCACTTTGCTTTCGGCTGCTCCTCCCCTCTCTCCTCCACTACTCACTTGCCCTTTTTCTCCCTTTCTTCCTCTCAAATTGCTGCGATTTACACTCCCGGCTTTCTCAACGCGTCCGCTCTTGCCTCGTATCCAACCGGAAGTCCCGAAATATTAATATTTTATTTTGATTAAAAAATATCAAGCAAATGTCTGAATTGGTTAAACAATTATGCGAAAATGAAATTCCTTTCTTGCGCATTTGGTTGAAAAAATTCAACCAAGTCATGGCCGAGCGCCACCGAAATTATAGGTGCGAGGAAACCCGTAGTTCTCGGAGTAACCGCTAGACGCCGCACGCGCGCTCGTTTCTCGTGAGCGTAGTGCGAATCGAAAATCTACTTAAACGCCGGAGAAACTCTAAATAGAGTATCGCTTCTTGGCCTGTGGCTAAGATCAAAGTGTAGTCTCTATTCTTGCCAGTTGAATATCTGATATTCTCTCTACTATTATCGTGGATGATCATTTTAATGCTCACTTTTTATTTAAGATTTAAAACAAATTGAAAAACTCTTATGGCATATTCGTTTCGATGAAGTAAAGAAATAATTTATTCTATTGATTATATTTTTGTACGAAATAAAAAATTTGGTAGCAACCGCTTAATTATTTCAACCATACATCTACGGATTGTATATAGAATGATTTCAATAGAATACAATTTTATTTGAAGGATAATGTAGATATTCAGAGAACAGAAGAGATTTTCAAATAAAATAATATGTTATTTGAATCAATTACGTTTTCCAATATTTTATAGTATTGTAACAATCTCATATATCGGTGACACTCCGCGATCAGACATTTATTTGAATCAATCAGTATATTTTTTTGATTCAATTGGTTTTTTCTCAGTGTAGGTAGATATAGAGTATAATAAGGTCTAGTAGGGTAGGCTAGGTAAGGAAGGTAAATAAAAAACCAAGTAAAGAGGATAACGAGGAGGCGGGGTCTGACCGCACCGGACGAATTTAGGTTCGAGTGTGTGTTGTTCTCTTGTTGAACGCAGTATAGGGTTCCTGCTTACACTGGTCGTGTTCGTTGGGTCTCATCATTTTGATTGCGCATGCGCATAATGATGCGCATTTGATGATGCGTACGTGTCGTTGCGCGTTGCGCATCATTATGCACATGCGCACTTGTTCGTATCAAAATGATGAGACCCAACGAACACGACCACTCACGCTATGCACAGCACCTCATCTCACTCGCACTTGCGCCGCGCACTTAATTTGTTCGCCGCTTCCCACATGAGCGTCGCGCACATCGCGAAGACGAAGTAACGGACTTAAATTTAACGGAAGTTAATAAGACCGTCAATAATTTTTTAATTTGACTTAAAAGTTAAATCGTTAAGTTAATCGCTAATATATTAACTTCGTTAATTAACGACTAGTACATTAACGTTTTTCTGTCCAGTTTTGACAATAAACGACTATGTTACAATATATACAGTAATAATAACTACATTTTAGTCAAACATTGATGCTTCAAATGATTGCCCGAGCAAATGAATACTTTATCCGGTTCCGACACGCACTTGGCAGGTTTTTTTTTAAGTCGGGCCATCAACCTGACTTCAAGGTTAACTCCGTTTTTAAAAATGGAAACCCGGAGTGTCTAAATTCAAGTGACTCACCCAGTATATATATATATATTGGTTGATGGCGAACGAAAATCTCCATCTCTTACCCCTTTAAAAGATATTATTGGGTATAATAACAATTCATTCCAAACATCAACTCTCAAAATGTAAGTGGCAGCATGTTCTTTCTCCCCATTTGATTTATACGGGAAATTCGCTCTTTACGTGCAAGCTTGAATAATTCAATAGCCAATGAATACTTCTCACATAATTCGATTATAAAAATTGACCCTCACAGCTTCGAAAAGTTTTTTTTCCCAATCGCGACATCATTATTTGTAATATTTGTAACTATTTAAAAAAGTATTTTTCAAAAAGTCTATTTAAAATCTATTTTAAAAAAATCTATTGAAAAGAGTATTTAAAAAAATAGTTTTTTAAATAGTTAGACTACTGTGACGGTCTGAAAATTAGGGTTCTAAAAACAAATTAATTTTGAAGCAATCAGTAAGATGATTGAAGAATCGTTTAGACGTTTATTTTGTGTACATTAACAAAGTTGTTTACTAAACTTGATTAAAAAAAATCAATCATCAAAGAAGTTATAAACAATCTCGTGAAGGACCTTCGAAGGTGAGGCACTCAACAGTGTACTCGATTTTGGCCACCCGGTTAATCTGAAACAAAAAAAAACGAGTTTTTTTTCGTAAAATAGATAATATTGGCTAAGACTTGGCCGATCTCTTTTTGTTGTATTTTCATCACCAAAAAAAACTTATGAATTTTTTGTTTCGATTTTTCGAGAAAATATGACATGGTTAATAACTAATGAAAAAAAAGGTTAGGAAGAAAAGCGCCGGATAAGACTAAGCCACTATTACACTGAATAAGTGTACCAAATTTCGAGTCAATTCGTTAATTAGATATTGAACAATCGTGTACACCGTTTTGAAAAACATACTTTCGAGAAAAATGCGTTTGAAGTTTTATTAGAAGTTCTATCGTTGTAATCATAAGCTTACCTTCAATCTACGATTTCTACACCATATTTTGCACCTTCCTCTTCAATTTGCGTTGCCTCAACCGGTGAATTTTTTTTTCATATCCACTGTAGCCTAACCCCTTAAATTATCGACGGGAAATCGAGCGTTTACAAAGTGACTGAACTTTGTGTAAAAATGATGATACAGAGGTTAAAGGAAAGATTTTTAAAGCCGTAAGAGCGAGCTTGAAGAATCTTCAACGGGATTCGAAACTTATTTATTAGATGTTGAATTATTCCAGCGGCAAAAAAGGGAATATTTCCGTTCTTCAGAATGACTTCTTTACGTTTACCTCATAGTATTATTCGAAGGGGTGAGAGTAGAATTTATTTCTTGGCCTAACATATGCGTACGTGGCTGTGGCAATGTCTTTCTTTTATATCTGCGTGTCATGGAGACTAGAAACAGGAGCCCAAACTCGGCATTTTAAGTGATGCCCGAAATTGAAGGCTACATGAATGGCGCTACAATCGCGTGAAGGGTTGCGGTGCTAGCTTCGCTCGACAACAGACCGAACGCGAGCTTAACATCATATTTAATTTTGTTTTCGTGATTTTCAAGTGGAAAATACTCTAATAATAATATAATACTTTTACATAATATAATAATATGATACTTTTACATAATAGTGCGTGCGTGCGTGCGTGCGTGCGTACGTGTGTGTGTGTGTGTGTGTGTGTGTGTGTGTGTGTGTGTGTGTGTGTGCGCGCGCGCGCGCGCGTTCGAGTGAGGAGATTTCAATTAAGTTTCAAATATATGAGTTGTAGAAAACAACCCCGAGTAAAAATGAATATATATAATCATATAATTGTATATTAATTGATCATATACAATTATATACAAAAATTGGCCCGATAGAATTGTATATATTTGTATATAAACGTATACAATTGTATATGATTATATATATATATATATATATAATCATACATAATTGTGTATTAATTGATCATATACAATTGTATACAAAAATTGGCCCGATAGAATTGTATATATTTGTATATGATCAATTAATATAAAATTATATATGATTATATATATTCATTTTTACTCGGGTAGTATCTCCATATATCATTATATACAGAAATAAGTATAATTTTATCAAATCAAATTTGATGGAAGTACATTTATATCGGATTATATATACGAATGTATAGAGTCATATACAATTTTATATACCGTAAATAAAATTTTCACGTATATATACAATTATGTACAACACTATATTGAATTATATATAACTGTATATAATATTATATCTAATTATATAAACCGTAAATAAAATTTTCACGTATATATATAATTATATACAGCACTATATTGAATTATATATAACTGTATATGATATTATATCTAATTATATAAACTCCGTATCAAAATAGTATCTTCATATATCATTATATACAGAACTATATATAATTTTATCAAATCAAATTTGATGGAAGTACGTTTATATCGGATTATATATACGAATTTATAGAGTTATATACAATTATATATAAACATATATATAAATATATATGATTGTATATCATTTTTATATAATTGTATCTAAGTATATACAATCATTTTTACTCGGGACCCTATGTGATTTTTTTATTCTAGAGCCTTTGAAGGTTCATAAACGCTCTGGCGTTTATCTGGTCATAAACGCCAGAGCTGTTTATTCCGGAGCTAAGAAATAAGACAAGGGACGAAGGTCCAAAGGTCCTGACCGACTCGCCTAGGAATGTACAACGAAAGAGCATTCTATCTTCAGACCTCGAAGTAACCAGTCGCGATCACCATCACAAAGACTTTGCTATATTTGTTAAATCTATAGAGTGACTCATCCAACGCCGAATTCTGACCAGCCGAAAGGATTGTATTAATTAATCAAAAGTGTCATTGTAAAATCCTAAGATTCTATCCATATCTCTTCCCTACATTCTAGACAACTAAAGGCTGTCTCAAAATGACCTGATATTTAATTTACTAATAAAACGTTTTATTTATTTGAAAAGTAACAATATTTTTATTTTAATATAAGGTACAAACAACAAACATGGAGGTTATGTTTGGAACACAATATCTGATAAATGGCTGCCTCGTCCCTGTTTGCAAACGTTCACTCTTTTGACGAAATTTTCAATAACATTGTGGCATAATTGCGGACTAATTTCATTAATGGTGCATCCAATTGCTTCCTTGAGCTCCGGAACGATCTGTGGATCATTGGCATACACTTTTCCTTTCAGAAAACCTTAAAGAAAGAAATCCAATGGCGACAAATCGCACGATCTTGGTTTCGCCCGCACGATGGCAGGTTGCCAAATTTGCACCATTTTTGTAGTTTCTATGAGTTTTTCACAATTTCTATGAGTTGCTCGATCGTGTGATCGACTTTATCGAGCTCCATGACTAAACCGCAAAACTTCCTGTAGGCCTATTCTGTAACTCGTTATAACTCGGTAGCGACAGTTTTTGTTATTGTTGCCCAGGCAGCATAAATGTCTAATTGACGTCGATTAGTTACCGTTGTCAGGTTACCTTTAAGGCATGACAGTATGATAACTATTCGACATCTTTCAAATGACATCCCGTATAATGCTGCCGTAGAGTTATATTTTTTATGATATCTTTCGGCGATGAAAACGGATATCTAAAAGGTATCCCAAAATATTATTCAATTGATGACTTTTTCAAATTATTAAAAAGTTATCTATTTACTATTATATATTGTATCTAGATCAACGTTGTCCAAAGGATATCATAAAGACGAATTACATAAGCCGTCTTTGTCATGACGTCTTTCAGATATCGGTAATATGCTGTCTTTTCAGATATTTGGTATTGACGGGAAATAGTAAATAGTCATCCCAATGTTGTCCTAAAGATTACATCCAACGGATCACTTTTATCATAGTGCGAATGTAGCGTGTGATATTTTATTTTACTGGCAACAAATTGTGTGTAACAACAAGTAGTTGAAAAAATAAAGGTGTTGAAATATATATACGTGAGTGCCTTTTATCCTACTATTCTTTTCGCCTCTATGAGTACATATATGTATTTGATGTACTGTCTTCTTATTCTAAAAGCGTACGTCTGCATTTGAGGTTATCCAAGGGATCGTTTGGAGCATGGCAACCACCAAAAGACGTGACCGTAACGGGAGAGAAGTCCAATGACGACAGTACCGTTTTTATAATATTAAATTATATTTCAGTTATAATGAATTAATTGATGTTTTATTTATAATGACCTAGCCCACTTCGGAACCGACATAACAATGTCTTATCAAATTCTTTATTATAAAATTTAACTTATCAACAGTCTAGAATATTGAGCTATATTGAATATACTAGACTATTAATAGGTTAATTTTTATAAACAAATCGATAAGATATTGTTAGGTGTATGGTTAGGTTATTGTTAGGATAGGATATTGTTAGGTGTACACACACACACACACACACACACACACACACACACACACACGCACGCACGCACGCACGCACACACGCACGCACGCACGCACACACGCACGCACGCACGCACGCACGCACACACACATATAGCCAATAAATAGATATTTAATCGATAGTACTCTTCGATACCATTTTGATGTCGTTTTGTCAACTTCATTCGCATGCCCAAAAAGACTAGAGGTAAGGAGTACGAACGCCTACGGCGATCACGATCCAAAACCGTCCATGGAAATCCAGCTGAGTAGGGTGGCACTGTTTTCCTACCGAACCGAATCGAAGTCAGCAACAAACCAGAGCAGAGAACCCCCTTTGCTACTTCATATGGAGTAATAATTTGATCACATTCATTGTAAAACCAATGCCGTACGATATGCAAATAGCACCCCTTGCTTCTTCATATGGAACGGTAATTTGATCAAATTAATTGTAAAACCAGTTCGTGAAGGAAATTTCTATATATTAGATAGATAGAATTCTTATATAAATAATATAGATTGTTTTGGAGAATAATAACGAAATGCGGAAATTCAGTCAATATGTTTTTCAAAACAAACAAAATTCATTTATAGACATAATAAAATTCATAAGAACTTTGAATCTAGACAAAACTTCTACAAATTATCACTCATTATGATACGCTGTATAGATAAAGAATAATAACGAAATACACAAATTAAGTCAATGTGTTTTTTTTGTTGTGCAAACAGTAACAAACAAAGTTTATTTCTAGATACACGAAAATTCATGAGAATTTTTTATCCAGACAAAACATTCACAAATGATCACACATCATATTCACACAATATAATACGCTGTACAGATAAAGAATAATAACGAAATACAGAAATTAAGACAATGTTTTTTTTTCGTTGCGGAAGTACTGATAAATGAAATTCATTTATAGACACAAGAAAATTCATAAAAATTTTGAATCCGCCACAACTTTTCCAAATGATCACACATATTCACATGTTATGATACACTTTATAGATAAATCGATCCTACAGTTTACATTTTTTCCTATTGTCTTTCGTTTTTATTTTCTTGCATTATTATTTTCGTTGACCAATCGCGCTAGAAAGGGTCCTTTCATGACGAGATAATAGTTCATCATTCTCACAAAATTCATGAGTATTTTGAATCTAGATGAAACATTTACAAATTATGACACATTACGATACGCTGTACAGACAAAGAATAATAACGAAATACAGAAATTAAGTCAATATGTTTTTTTACGTTGCGGTGAAACTTTTGTCTGGAATCAAAATTTTTATGAATTTGCTTGTGTATATAAATAAATTCTGTTACTGCTTCCGCAACGAAAAAAAGTATTGTCTTCTTTTCTGTATTTCGTTATTATTTTCTATCTGTACAGCGGTATCGTCTTATTCAGCGGAATATATCATATTCAGTGTGAATATGATATGTGATAATTTGTAAAACTTTTGTCGTGATTCAATATTCTTATCAATTTTCTTGTGTCTATAAATGCATTGTGTAAGTTACTGGTTCCGCAACGAAAAAAAAAACCACATTGACTTAATTTTTGTATTTCGTTATTATTCTTTATCCGTGCAGCGTATTATAATATGTGAATATGTGTGATAATTTGTAAAAGTTTAGTCTGGATTCAAAATTCTTATGAATTTTCTTCGATCTATAAATAAATGTTGTTTGTTACTGTTTCCGCAACGAAAAAAAAAACATATTGACCAAATTTCCGCATTTTGTTATTATTCTCCAAAAGAATCTATATTGTCTAATAAGAATTCTATCTATAGAAATATATAGAAATTTCCTCAGCAACTGGTTTTAAAATTAATGTGAACAAATTACCGTTCCATATAAAGAAGCAAAGGGTGCTTTTTGCATATCGTACGGCACTGGTTCGTTGCTGACTTCAATTCGGTTCGGTAGGAGAGCAGCGCCACCATTCTCAACTGGATTTCCATGGACGCTTTTTCAACACTGCGTTCGTACCACGGTCTTACATACAGGTCTGGAAACTCCGTTAGTTCACATGGTTCCTTTGCTGAAGTTCGCCGCGAGAGGCGCTGCAATCGAGGAGTCAGTGTGCGAGAGAGACAGCAATACTCACTCTCACGCACCAAGGCTTGCAATCAGTATTTATCGGAGTTACTGCTTGCCAATATTTCTAGGTATACGTGTTCATCATGTGTTTTTCCGAACAATAAATATGGAGATAGCATTTTATTTTACAGCACAAATATAATTCCGCGTTTATCAAACATATAATAACAACTATTTGTTCCTTAGAATTCAATAATGGCGTCTTATAATGGCAATAAGAAAGATTTTTAGTCATTATCGTTCAGCGGGGGGGGGGGGGGGGGCGTTGGCGGAATGTACAAAATAACGAAAAAACCAAAACGTTATTTCCTTTTTGTTGATCGTTCGTTTATTGATTTGTCAATTTAGACATCTTTTTTTACGACATTTTTTTTAAATTTCATATTTTCTTGAAAGGCCTCATGTGCAACCTTATGTAATAAATTATCGCGTATGATAAAATATCCGAACCATGTTTTTCACATGGAAAGGAAAACTTATATCCCGTTAATACATCTTCGAGTGTTAAATCAAACACGTGAACCTTTGTGACTTGATTAATTTATTGCCAAAAACAGAACATAAACACTGCGAAGTGGAAAAAATTGCATTTAAATCTAAGATTCTATTTAAATTTAACTTTCGTCCCAGTAAAAAGGAACGCATCAAACGTGATAGACATAAAACCGATAATGTTAGATAAATATATATTATTTATTAAAATTTATGAATATTATGAATTAAAAACAATTCTTTGTACTGGGATGATGGTTTCGACGATTCTACCATCGTGCTATGAGAGTTGTTAGTTTATTCTACGGCTACCTACGTTGAGTTAATAAGAAGCCTGCTTCATAAAAAACTAGTTAAAATAAAAAACCTGTCACGTAATAAACTATATAGTCTATAGCCAGAGGAAGGGCATAATCGTGATCGACAGGGTACTCGATGACATAGTCAGCCTCCCATCCTTTTTTATCTGAAACGGCGTCTAATTTTCGTCGAAATTCGTCACGATATTAGACCATTTTGGGTTCCAATTTTTCGCCACTCAAAGCTTTCAGATCGCTTAGTGATATCAAAATCTGTGGCTCAGGTCGTTCTGTAATGGTACAATTACCATATTTTTGAGGCTTAATCACGCTATATACTGACAGCAGTTTATATAGATGCAAAACATTGATAGTTTCACTTTTAGGCTTCTGTAAGCCTTATTGCACTCCGGTACTACGCAGGACTTCGGCTTTACTTTGCGGTTACTCGACGACCATATACAGGTAATGTGTTCGCTGTCAAAACTGACTCCTCGATACTAGCGACACCACGATTTCTGTTTCAATAGTGGAACCACCCCCACCACCCGAATTTCATCGAGTTTCCAGACCTGTATGTAAGACCGTGGTTCGTACTCCTTACCTCTTGTCTTCTTGCGTATGCCTATTGGACGACTTTCAGATGGCAGTGGTATCTTGGCATTTTTGTGCCTTTAAGAAGGCATCTTTCAGATATATCGATCGATGACTGCGCTAATGTACCGACTACCGAACAGAGTTAACCTTTTGTCGACACTTTGTTCACCATTAAAAGATGGCATATAATTAATTATCGGACACAAATAAGTTATCTGCCAAGCGGACATAAGTCATACGTTTTGAAATACAAAACAACGTCTTTTTGGACAACCAAAAAGTTATCCGTATCCGTTTCGAGATATCTTTCGGATGCCATATAGATAACATTTTGCTATCTGGGTAGCTAACGACCGCCAATCGCACGCACGATCAAAGAAGAAAGGGGGCCTCTTATTGGCTGTCGCTAGCCAAACATAACGAAAACTGTTTCTACCGAGTTATAACGAATCACAGAATCGCGCCACTGACGTCAGTTGTCAAAAAATAGTACTCTGTTGGCTGCAAAAAAAATGGCGGGAGATTTAAAATGTCAGGTCATTTTAAGCATCCTTTATTTGGAAATTGCTACCGGGGTTGTATACTTCACGTACGAAAAACGGCCCGCCGCCAATTTGAACAGTAGTTAATCAATGGCGAAAGAGTGGCAGTTATTGTTCCTCCACTGTGCCTTCATTGCTAAGATTAGCCAGTCTCTTTGCCCATACGTACATACATACATATGTATGAGGGATGTAATATAAAAAGAAACGTCTCGTTTCGCCGGAGGCGTGTTAATTGTCGATTAACGGCGCGGGTGGGCCAGATAACATAACCTCACACTCAATATTCCAGCGCAAACCTATAAATAGCATCTCGTAGCGTATACGCGCCGCGGCATATGTCGTACAAGTGATATGTGTCACGCACACACACGCACGCACGCCGGCTCGCGCGATATTCTATAGATTTTAAATGAAAGGTGGTAGAAGTCGGGGATCGCGGGGACGCACAAGTGTCGCCGGCATCGTGCAGCGAGGAGGAAAGAGAGAGGAGGGCATATTGTGTTCGGGGCCTGGTGAGGGGTCACGTGACATCGGATGGATTTGCGTCAATGCTGACCTCCGGGGAGACGATGCTTCTCTCTCTCCCTCTCTCTCTCTTTCTCCCGCAACTACCAATGCAAACGCCTATGTATATATATATAACAAGGAGGATAACCTAACGAGCTTATGAAGCGGTGGCGAAACGGCTTTACGGCACTGGCATCGCGGACCGATCTTATTGCCGATTAAAGAAGCGACCGCAACGATCAAAGAGGAAAAGATGGAGGCAGAGAGAGAGAGAATGAGTACGACGCATACTCTACAGCATCGATCCATCTCTCTTTCACGATAGTCCTTATTTTTTTTTCTCAAAGTATTCTAAAGGATGACCGCAGTTTTTTTTTGTCCACGCATCCGTTACTTTGCCAATCTTTTGAGACACCCTCCTGTCTCCCCCGCACCGCTCTGCCATCCGTCGATCATCTTTTTGTCCCTTTTCCACCGGCCCGTCGACGTAAACTTGTTTTTCGCTGAAACTCGCAGGTTTCACACGATGCAGTGTTCACTTAAATCTTGTTGGCTTCTCCTTTTTATGGTTTTCCAGACTAGCCCCAGAAGTAACACTAGTCTAGTGGGTTGGAAAAAAATCGTATCTTCGGTTTCCTTACAGCGGAGTTCAGGGTCGTAAAAAGACGGCGCGATCGGTCCGATACCTGGATATTTATATTTCGACTGTTAGATTTTCACGGTCAATTAGAATAATGCGACGCAAAAGTTTAGAGGATTTTTTCCTGACTTTTCCTACACTTCAATTTGGATCACAATGGAAAATGGAGAAATGTTATACGATACGCTAAGGGCTATTATTATACGTTAGGCCACTGTGACGACCCGAAAATCTGTGTTATTTTTTAAAAAATTGAAGGAATAAGTGATAAGATGATTGAAATATCGTTTGAACATTTATTTGTATGTATATTAACAAAGTTGTGTACGAAGTTGAAAAAAAGATCAATAATCATAGAAGTTATAAAGAATCTCGTAAAGAACCTTAGAACGTGAGGGGCTGAACGGTGTACTTGATTTTAGCCACCCGGTTGATCTGAAACAAAAAAAAACGAGCTTTTTCTTAAGGCGTTAGGCCACAGTAACGGGTATGAATTCTTAAGCAGAAAAACGTCGGTCAAGACTAAACTACTATAGAGTGTCTCAAAATAACCTGACATTTTAATTTATTAATAAAACGTATTATTTATTTGAAAACTACGAATATTCTTATTTTAATGTTAGGAAAAAACATGGAGGTTGTTTGTGGAGCACAATATCCGATAAATGGTTGCCTCGTCCCTGTTTGCAAACGTGCACGCTTTTGACGAAAATTTCAACAACATTTTGGCATAATTGCGGACTAATTTCATTAGTGGTGCGTCCAAATGCTTTCTTGAGCTCCGGAATGTTCTGTGGATCATTGGCATACATTCTTCCTTTCAGCAAACCCCAAAGAAAGAAGTCCAATGGCGTCACACCGTACAATCTTGGTGGCCAATTCACATCGCCGCGGCGCGAGATAACACGACCATGAAACTTCGTCTGCAATAACTATGCAGTAACAATGCAGCAAATAAAAATTTCTATGCGTTGCTCGACCGTGTAATTCTCCATGATTAACCTCAAAACTTCCTGATGCCAGTTGTCAAAGATTAGTACTCTATATACGCCACAAAAAAATGGCGCGCAATTTAAAATGTCCGTTCATTAGATGTCGAGAAATCATATACACCGTTTTGAAAACGCAGTTAAATTATGACTAGCCGTTCTATTGTTGTAATCGTAAGTTTACCTTCAATCTGCGATACCTGCAGCATATGTCAGACCTCCCTCTTCAATTTGAGTTTCCTCAAGGGACGAACGAGTCTTCGTCATGTTCACAGTAGCCTAACCCCTCAAGATTTGCCCAGCATCTTATAAACTAAATTCTTCACAGAAATAAATAGAGAATTCTCGATTTGTCAAAAACTCCTATTGTTATAAACAATATTCCGTGTCATTTTCATTCTTCAAAATGGAAACGTCTACGCATTTCTCTAGCTATTAGATCCACGTAGATTATAAAAAGTCGGTTTTCCGTTCAAGGTCAAGCCTTGACCTTTGTAGAGATTTTCTTTCAATGCTCTCATAGATTTTCAGACAAGTAGAAAAAAGTCCTTTCATTAGGTTTTCGATTTACATTTCTTTATAACGACGAGAAATTCTCAAACTTTTACTTTCCTTTTCGGCCTCTGGGATAGCGTTACCCTTCGAGTCGCCGAGTTCCGAAGTATCCAACTGGAAATATCGAAATGATTAAGGCCTTAGGCCACAGTCACGGGTATAAAATCATGTGCGAATTTAACAATTTTTTTCGTATGAAAAAGTCATTCACTCATATAATTAATTACACATCTATTTAGTATGTATAACAAGCGCTTAAAAAAAATATTTTTTTTTTTCGATGTACAAAATGGCTGACTACTAATATTTTCTTTTATTTTTTTTAGGCGCTCCGCGGCGTGACATTTAGCATCCACAATTTTTTACCTAGAACAAAAAACAAATTCTCGTCAATCTACATTAGAATATCTAGAGAAGTACGTACGGAATTTAAAAAATATTGTTTTATTCAAAAGTTGTAGGTATTTGAACGTATGAAATGAATTTTCAATGAAAAATTTTCTTATAACTGCTCATAAACTGCTCACAAAATGAAAAGTTTTCGATTAATCAGAAAAAAATTCTTAAATTCGCACATGATCTTATACCCGTTACTGTGGCCTAAGGCCTTAAGACGGAATGACACCTCATCGCGGTCGGTATGGTAGAACAATTATAGATACCCAAAAATCTCTGAAACGGCTCTTCAGATCCCCTCGAAACTTTGCCAAACGACGTCAAATAGATAGACGAACAGCTGTCTGCGCCTCAAATTTTCTGAATTTGAGAAAAAAAATGTAGATTGGCTTATGATAAGCCAATCTACGTTTTTTTCCTCAAATTCAGATCTATAATTGTTCTACCATACCGACCGCGATGAGGTGTCATTCTGTCTTAAGGTTAGTGGCATGGCCGTTTTCTCTTGCGAGCTGGAGAATGAAATTGTCCGGGCGTTATGTGGTCGTTGGCATCCGTAAGGCATAGCGAGAAGAACAGAACGATTGCTTTGGACGACAACATTGGTACTATACGTCAAAGTCATAGTCATAGACACGAGTGAAGAGAGAAAGGAAGGCTTATCGGACTTAAAGAGCGCAAAATAAATACTCGCTTTGGTTAGTCGAAGGATCGAGTCTTCGTACGTCGATCTCATTGCGGGACCAACGTGGGTACGTAAACATCCGCTTGTGCATGCTTATCTAAAAGCCGATCAGTTAGTTACGCTAGATATATATCGTCTCGCGGGCCCATCAAGCCTACGGCCGTATACACTTGATGGGATGTGTTGTTTCCTCTAAAGCATCCACCATTTCGGCGAAATACGCGATGTCTCTTATCGTTTTGCTAAACTGAGTGATCCCGAGCGGACAGGATTATTGACGTCAATGAGAGACGAGGAAAATTTCACGGCTTATTTGTTATGAATTGTCACATGAATGGAGAGACAACGCGAGGCTTCGAGGGGTTATGATGGTATCGAAGTTTGCATCAATTGGGAAACAACGAAAATGATTTTTCTCCACATTTAGACTATAAAAATGACTGAAACATTTTTAAACGACCCTTTTAGGGGTCCACAACTTAAGACCGGATAAAAGTGTTCAGATGGTGAAAAAAATTGAAAAATGAATAAATAAAGAAGAATTTTCGTTGCTTTTCAACGATGCAAACTTCAACACGATGAGTTATGCTTAGTTGTGAAAGTCGAAATTCACTTTTTCAAAACCTATATATCTTGACAGTATATCGTCTTATAAATGTTTCTTTTATGTTGACGCCCGTCAGAACACTCGGAGTGTCGTTCGAAACTTTAAGAGCATCTACCTTACTAGAGGTCCAAAAAAATGGCCAAATTCCGAATTGTTTTTCTGGGAAACGGTTGGTGAAAAAGAAACGCATTTTTTTAACACAAAGTTACACATATTGAGAGCCTTTAATAGAAAATCACCCAAAAATACAGATAAACAACGAAAACATGGCCGCCGGCAGATGATGAAATTTCTTTCGCGACGTTTGGCGGTGGACACTCTCCAGCTTAAACGGTCCATCTGAAATTTAAAACCCAAACGGGTTATTCAAGTTAACAATGAATACGAGTCGTTGACGATCGTCGATTTTTTAAATCATTTTTTTAAACAACGTGGCGCAGCATTCATACTCGAACATACAAAATCTATGAAAAAAAGTCGTCATTTTTAGGTAACTATTCAAAAACGAAGATCTTTTTGAAAAAAGTAAGATCGTCAACGACCTTTAAATGTTTCTCATCGTATTTCCTGTAAATTTGGAAACAATCCATCGAGTGGTTCTCGAAATATCATGTCCACCGACTTGAAACAGTGTTTCGAGAAAAACGCGTTTAAGGGGCTATACCAGTGTGACACTTTCAAAAAATCGATTTTTTTGTTGCCTTTTTCGACAGTTTATACTTTCAAGAATATGAGATGACATTATTATACCTTCAAGATTTTTATACTTTCAAAAATATGAAATGCGATTTTTGAAATTTGCTGACATTGTAACTCAAAGAGCAATTATCCGATTGACTTGAAATTTGAACTGAGTACTCTTGAATATATTTACTCTACAATGACGTAGGATATTTTCGATTGAATGAAAATTGACGATTTGGCATTGAAAAAAAACGACCATTTTATAGACAAGAAGACAGACTTTTTTCACAACTACGCCATTTTGTTAGATTTTGATATTTTTCGAAAATCCTACGTCATTGTACAGGAAATACCTTCCAGTTTAACGACTTTTTTTCCTTTTTCGGTTTCAGCTACTCAGTCGGCCGGAATCATGTCAGCAGTGGTGGAACTTTTTTTTTGCACCTCCAAAAGCAGCGCATAAGTCGCTTGCATCTCAATATTTATCTATGAAAAAATTATGTAATATAGGTCAAATATAGCCAAATATATTCTTCATTTTCCGAAACATTTAATCGAGTACTTTTCTTCCAGAAAATTCCCGAAAATCACCCAAATTTTCAGCGTTCACACTGGTATAGCCCCTTAAAGTTCGAATCATGGTGCTGCTCCCGCTCGCCCGGCCGACTGTTAGAAGCTGTAGCTCGTTCAGTGTTACGAACATTTCAATATAATTTTCAGTGAATATAGCTAAAAGGTGATATTATCGAATAAACATATTTTTGGAAAATGCAATTTTTTTCGCCCACCTAGGTAGATGTAGCCCGTCAAACCCTTTTTTCTCAAAAGTACGTTTTCAAAGTCGATGAGCAAAATATCTCAAAAACTACTGCATCGATGTTTCTAAAAATTCTAGGGCTTTTAATAAATGGAAAAATATAGTATTCGATCCAAGTATTTTTCGTCCGATGTATACTTTCGATTTAAAGAACGAAAAATGCTAATTTTTTCGCAAAAATCAAGACTCACTTTGAACACGCGCCATTTTTTTTTTTCAAATTTTGTTATTTCTGAAATTTCTTTCGATTAATCATAGGATAATCTAATGCACGAACGAATTGTTTGATTTTTTGTGCTCCTCGAACATGAGCTGTAAATCGGTAACAGTTAAATATTTTTACACAAAGAAAATGACAAAGTGTTCTTTAGTCGATATTTTTTCGAAGACCTAATTTTTGTAAATCTTATCATCGCGATTTTCTAAAGAAAAAATCCGAAAAATGAGCTGTTTTCGACTGTTACAACTAGGCATAACCCGGTAAGGAGGGATATACATTTACAACGATAAAAAATTGATTTCTTTTTTTTCTTTTCTTTAAATGATAGACCTATATATGAAGCATTCCACCCCAAGTGGAACACTAAAAAATCATGTGATTTTTAAATGGGCTCATAATTTGTTTTTAAGTTCATTCGAGTGTCAATAGCAACTACAATTTTTTTAGATTTTTAAATTGGATTTTGCACTCGAATTTGCATACCGGGAAAATTTTCTCGTTTTTTTTTTTTTTTTTCGTTTCATTATACTCAAAAAGTGATGCATTGTACAAAAAAAAACGTCAAAGAAGAAAGTATAGGTTTTTGAATGTACTTTCCAATCGTATATGTTTCGTAACTGTTAAAAATTCTGCTAACGTATTTTCAACGAAATAAGGTAAAAATATTTGTTTTCGTCAAGTTCGCCCACTTTGATTTTTCCATAAATTTGCGAGAACTTTCGTTGATGTCATAACAAACCACAGAAAAATTGGCATGATGGAGAATTCATATCTTCCAATTATTTTTTAAGGTTGATTGATGAAGAATTTTATCGAAACATGGATATTCAATATCGATCATTGTTTTAGGCACAATAGTGGATTGCAACGAATGTTTAGTGTTATCTAGAACCATTTTGTCTTCCTCCTCTCAATTCAATTATGGTTGTGTTTGCCTCGAAATTTTTCGAAATCACTTTTTGAGTATAATGCATCGAATAAAACGAGAAAAATTTCCCCGTATCCTAATTCGAGTGTAAAATTGAATGTAAAAATCTATAAAAAAATTATAGTTGCTTTTGACACTCGAACGAACTTAAAAACAAATTATGAGCCCATTTAAAAATTACATGATTTTTCAGTGTTTCGGCGTGCAGGATTACTCAAAAACTATTAAGCCGATTGAGTTGAAACTTGGTAGAAATATTTTCAATATTGGTAACTTCTACTTGACGAAAATTGTTTTTGAAAAATTGGAAAAAAACTACTTTATTAATCCAAATTTTACAGAAATGTTGCGTGAAATGTTGTTTTTTTTTCTAAATGCGTGCCATTTTCTCAAATTTACATTTTCTTTATTTTAATTACCGTCAGATAGAAACTATACATGTTCTAACTGAAAAAATGTTTGACCTTTTTCGCATATCAAAGTCTACGGGAAGCTAGACTGCACGCCGATTCGCAACTACCCCGGCGACCTTGCTGTAACACTCTGCCACAGCTCCGCCATGTGGATGATGAATTAGTTTTAAAAAATTGTTTCGTATACTTAAACGTACTATGAAAGTATACCTAAAGTTTGATAATTGTAGAATAATTATTTCTCAGTTTAAAAAATCCCTCAATATTGCTTATTTTTTTCCTGTCTAAATGCCTGTCCCGCCTCAATCGATTTAGGAATCATATCGTTGGATACGAAGTGGCTCGAGGGACCTCAATCGCTCGACTCTTGCAAAGGTAATCACGATGTTTTCTCAATAACGAGGCTGAAAAAAAATTCGCCACGACGCGTTTAGAGGTGAAGCTCCACTATCCAATAATTACCCGTTAAAATAACAAGCTGGCTGATTTCAATTTCGACCAAAAATACGTAAACGAAATTTCGGTGAAGTGACGTTCGTAGTTCGGTAAACGGTTGCCGGAGTCCCAAGTGGTTTCTATTTGCCTTTTATATTTTCAAGCATACATTACCCAAGAAACTGTCTTCTTTTCGCCTCGCGAATCCTCAAGAAGCGTTACATCAAAATTCACTTCGCTCAAGGCGAACATTTTTTTCGGAATACAGTCAAATTAATTATTAAATATTACCATGTGCGTAAATATTGCGGTGTAGTCGCATATATTATAGAGTTCCATCTCGCAGTCGAAATGTCAAAATGCAGAATGGCCGATTCAACATGACCAAAGCAGCGTGATATTTCCACGGGAATGAGCACTCGGAAGTTTGTGGGATCGCTCAATTCTAATTCGATTCCACATCGGCCGTCCGGGCAACGAAGAGCGCACGGAATTTTTACGACGTTCGCTAGTTGGGACTTTTCGGGCCCGGCGATTGCCAACTTGATGGAAAGGGTTTCAAAACTAAACCACGGCGTTGTCAATGTAATAGACGAATTCGAAAAACGAACGAAAGTCATTGGAAAATTAGCCTGATCGTTTGGTGGGACTGTCATTAACAATAACTGCGTCCAGCCGTTTTTCTAGGGTTCTTTTTGGAAGGGAAAGGGCAATAAGCAAAAAAAAACTTCCGTACTACTAACTTGAAAAAGTATAACATTATCGATGATTATTATGAAAAAAAACTGCGTCAGCGAGTGTTTTATATAACTCAGAATGAAATTTTGAGTAATTTATAATTATGATTATTTATCATTACCATTAATTGTTGCCGAAGCAACACATTAAGTGTTGCCGAAATACGGCAACCCCGCGAACGTTGAGGTTGGCAGCAATGCTCTTCATTCGCCAGCCAAGATTCGTAATCTTTCATCAAACCTTGATGGTTCAATATTTAATATATATGGTTTACAATGAGCAAAATGGTTTTTGTTTCTTTTAAATGGCAACGAAGGTTTAGTTTGCGTTAATTCGTTGTTATAAATGGTTTATTATGGTGCCAAATAGCCAAAAAAATTACATTACCCATAGCGTAAACGTCTTGCTCATCTAACCGCACGGAAACTCACATCCATTCAACTATTTTTAATCTCTGGTGTTTCGTGGTGATTGAAAACAAAGTCGCATATACTCAGTATAGTCTAAACAGTAACATATATTTTTTTTCAAATTTAATCTTGCATTGTGGCTAACGCTTCAGCCTCCTTGAGGTCGTTGATTCGCATGTTGGTGATAGCCTTATAACGAGCCGCCGGGAGAAGCCGTTGCTGAATACGAAACTTTACGACGTTATTCCCATGCCAATCGAGAAAACTTTCAGCGAGACTTTCTAAGTGGCTTGTAAAAGTTGGACAGGGCATTTCACCGCTCTGGGAAGAGCTCGCGCGCGCGTGAAAGAACGAGGGCCGACGCACCAAGAGACGTCATGTGTGCCCGCAATGACGCACGTTCTCGCGTGCTCTCGGGCCAGAGAAGAGATAAAGAGATAGTCCCCTTTCCCTCGTCCCCTTATTATAAAGGCTTCACGACGGTGGCCCATTCCTCGCCGAGCTGTAAACTCGAAGTGGTGGCCACGAATTCGGGTCCTCTCTCTCTCTCTCTCTCTCTCGCTCTCTCTCCCCCCCTCTCTCTCTCTCTCCCTCCCCCTCCTCCCCTCGCTGTTTAGTTTCATCTTTTCACCTTTACGATGAACTTTGAGACGCCACATGATTTTTTTGGTTTTTTTCCACGTCCTCGTAAGATTTATCTCACTCACGGCATCAACTTTGTTACAATTGCGATGCGAGCCACGCGTCATCAAGCCAGAGGGCTTGACGGAGAGACTCGGAGAAAGCCAATGAACGAAGAGAAGAAGATACCCCAGTTTTGGTTTTTACCTCCTAGTCGTGCGTACGCTATTTATAATTGTCGCTTTCTATGATTGATCGTGGTACGAAGCAAAGAAATTCGCAAACAATCGTACTGCGAATACTGTATTTGAGGTTACAATGGTAAGGTGTCCGACAATGCTTACATCTTGCTGGTATGGCAAACTAACGTCCCGATTATTCCTACTACGGAATCCGTAACAATGTTACGTAATGGTACAATGTTTGGGTTTGTTTGGTTTTTTTAATTTTGATCAGGTTCGTTTGGTTTGGTTAAACGTTGATTTTGGTTAAATTTTGCTTGGGTTTGTTCACTCACTCGTTTTACTACGACTACCACCAAGTGGTGCTGGTTCGATTTTTTGTCCAGAATGGGCTCCTTTTCCAGATGTGTACCAAAAATATCCTATGCCGCGAAAATAACCTTACCTAAAAATAGCTTCTGCATAAAATATTCCCCGTGAACAATCGCCAATGATTCGATTCCTTTGTTTGCTTTGGTTCGTGGGGATCGTAATAAGAACAACAGAGGGGATATTATTTGATAGGATGCAATCGTAGTGAGAATGTCAGAGAGGACATTTGTGGCGAGGGGATAAAACTGTAGGGCGATATTGCAGCTGCGGAAATTTTGATGGGGGATCTATAATCCGGGATCATATGCTACGAACCCAATCGAACTGTGTCGTTATTCTTCGCTCGGACTATCTCAAATTTTCAAATATATCACAGAAATTTGCGAACGTTAGTTTCTGGAAAAGTTGCGGAAAATTATGAATTCCTTCGAACAACTCAGTAAACGTTTCTAATTTTCGATTTTTGTTTGCTTATTTTTTTTTTAATTTGAAAACTCCGAGCTTGTGCTGAATTTAGAAAAAAGATATAAATATTTATATTTTTCAGACTTTTTCTAGATATTTTCAAAAAATTTGATCCGACGGCCTTTTTGTACTGTTTGGCGGAAAAAAATTCCACTATACCGCTGAAAGATGCTCAGGTTCGGGTTTGTCGAGAATCAGTGTCGGGGTATTGTCAAATTTTGAATCTTTCGAATTCGAAAAATGCAGTAAACCGCTTCACTACTGAAATTTTAAGATATAGGATGATTTTTTTTACATAAATGGAGTATTATTTATTGAAAATGTAATGAATCTTCACATTCGCAAATGTCTATAAGTAAACTTTATAAATAAATTAAGTGATTAATATAAAAATAATTAGATTGCTGATATAATGTTTCCGTTTATTTGTAAATGAATTTATGTATCAATCAAGGCGCAGTGCCACACCGACTGCGCGGCCAGGAGTGCAAGGGAGATAACTGGTTTGTACGATTTTGAAGTTTGCATCGTTGGAACGCAACAAAAGTTCAGTCCCCCAATCTTTTTTTTCGCAAATTTGGACTACGAAAAACACTCAAATGTTTTCTCAGGATCCTTATAAGAAAACCAAACAAACTCGACTTTGCTGAATAAGATTTTGGACGATGAAGACAATGAGGAAGCAAAATTGCCAGAAAAATAACATTTCGTTGCATTGCAACAATGCAAACTTTACCATCGTTGAATTTCAGATTCCTACACGGAAAAAGAAAATTCGTTCATCCATCCAAACTTCCGTTAGCTTAACAAAGTTGTATCTTTAAATACGTTCAACTTGATTTTTTATTGCACGGAAAAAAATGATTCGTCAAAATGAATAGTTGGTGTTTATAAAATACTGAGGAAAGATAAACATAATGCAGTTTCACACTGTAAACCAATCATGTTACAGCACTTTTAGGAAAAAATAATGGATCAGACGTGCTTTTTTACTATTCGAACCGACGGAAATGGAGATTCAAAGTGTAAAAAAATCATAATGATCACCGCGATAAAGTAAACTGTCGAATTTACAAACTGAATATAAGATATCGCGGTACTCAATGCGTAAAATATACGGAGCACCTTAAAAAAAAAGTGAGATTAGACTGGTAATCACTGATTTGAACCATAAAATTATTCAACAAGCAAATATTAAAAATGAAATTAAATTCTATTGAAATTTGGTATTGTCTTCTGAAAAATGTGGTGTGAGTTAAAATTAGAAACTGCAGTGTACACCTTGCAAATTGTATCGTAGCTCGGTGATTATTCAATACGTACAGATTTAATTTTTACAGAGTGAATTGTCATTTTTTAACAACTCGGGCAAAGCATATTTGGATAACGGGTTGTTGAATACTAATACGGATATTTAAATTTATTAGTGTGATACATAAATTTCAAAGCGCTCAGTAGAAGTTACAGCCGACATTGGGCGATACAGCGCGTGTAACTAGAATTTTTACAATGTGCACTGTAAACGCGTGATCGCGTCAACTCGGGGGTTAAGGCGTTCAAACCTACACGCCTAAATCAACAAAGAAAAATTCTATCTCGTGATCGTCCTCAGTCTCGACATATCTACTCAGTGCTCTTTTGGATCTCGTGGCGTAAAGTTTTGCGCGGTGTCTTTGAGAAGCGACAATTATTTATAATCAATGTGAAAACGGACACACACACAGTGAACAAGGACAAGCTGTTAGTGAAGAAAAAGTGCCGTGAAAGATTTGTTGCTGCTGAAAAGAGGGCGAAAAAACGAAGTGACTATTGTATTTGTAGTTTTCTATCTCGCTTTCACGTATAATGATGCTTGATTTACAAAAGCTATTCACTATCTGCATTATTTGCTATTTCATAGTGTAAAAAGTCGTCAATGAAGTCGTTGATTGTATAAAATTTTTTAATGTAAAAATTCGTGGGTCTGCTCGTTTACTCTTAACAGTTTCACATAGTAAAAATTCGCAAGTCGGTCCATCTACTGTTTACAGTTTCACATTGTGAAAATTCGTGAGGTGGTTCATCTCCTGTTCACAGGTCCACATTGTAAAAACTCCTGAGTCGGTTCATCTACTGTTCACAGTTTCACACTGCGAAAGTTTATCGATCGCTTAGCATAAACTCAATAGTCCTACAGTTCTTTGGGCGAAACGTGGCGTGCACTTTTTAGAGTTTCACGTAGCAAATATCGAAGTTTTCGTACCGAGAGGCGCTATTGATGTGAGACACAGTACATTTTGATGGGATTTCCAACAAAATTTACAGGATTTTTTTGTTCCGTGTGGCATAACAAAACAGTATAGTTGGGCAGTAACCAAAGATACATTTAAACAATCTGCTTATCTAACATGTCTGAGCAACTGTTAAAACAACAAAATTTCGAGACAACAAAATGCATTTTGCACATTCGACGATTCTTTTTTCTCAGTGCAATATTCTCTAAGACGGCTGATTTTTCGGAACAAAGGAAAGAAACACCTTCCGGTCTGTTAAAAGACGAATGACTAGACGTAGAATTTTCACCAACCGGACATGTGACCATGTCCTTAAGGAGTTAGGCTACTGTGACAACCGAAAAATTATGACTATTTAAAGAAATTAATTTTGAAGGATTGAATAAGATGATTGAAAAATCGTTTCGACATTTCTTTATATGTACATTAACAATGTTGCGTACCAATTTTCATAAAAATGTTTAAATAATGAAATATGGTATAAACAATCTCGTGAAGGACTCGAGGGTGTACCTGATTTTGGCCATCCGGTTGGGCTGAAACAAAAAAACGAGTTTTCTTCTTAAAATAGATAATATTGGCTAAGACTTGACCGAGTTTTTTTTAATCCATTTTTCAACCATCGAAAAGAAATTGAATCCTTTTCTTCGATTTTTCACGAAAAAATGACAACATTATTATTAATCAACTATCTCAAAATAAATCGTTCATAAGCAAAAGTCGTCCAAATGATAAATGTGCGGCTTGCCATTTGCGGAAAACTTTGAAAATAATTGCCCGAATGACAATTTCTCTAATACAATTTCCCAAAAGAATTATTTCCCGAACACAGATTATCGAACGGACAATTTCGCGTACACTATTGGCTGAATGAACGATCATTCGAATGCAATATCCCGAATGGAAAGCTCCCCGAATGGACAATTTTTTTGTTTGCGTTAAATATAAATATAAAAAAAATAAAATTAAAAAAAAAATAAACAAAAAAGGATCACAACCCACCACATCCGCGTCCTTGATTCTGGGTTATGTTAAGTGTAGGAACGTATATTTCTGGTGCCTGCTAATGCCGACGTCAATATCAGGAAAATTAATGCAAGGAACATTCGACCCGAGAAAATTGACTTCCGGAAAAAATCGTCGAAAATATTTGTTCGTCAAATGTTTAATTCGAGGAAATGTTCATTCGAGAAATTGTCCATTCGGGATGTTATAGTCGCGAAATTGTTCATTTTTTAAATTGTTTATTCGGGAAATTATTATTGAGAAATTGTTTTCGAGAGATTGTCATTTGGGCAATTGTTTTTCAATCAATTTTCCGCAAAGCGCGGCTTGCTAATCGTTTTATTTCGTTCGCAAGACTTCCCTAGGTGTGACCATCGAAACGATCATCAAAGAAAAACTTCATCGAGAAGTAAGACGACGAGAAAGCAAGGTGCAAGTTTCCAATTTGCAAGATTTACTTCATTCATCCATCGGCGCGCATGGATAGGAGTTTACCAAGAAACGACACTTCTCCTCATTCGCGTCTCTGCCAATTGTAATTCTGCGACCACATAGTAACGACCATGTAGTATCATTACCTCAATGAAGCAACGTGCCGACTAATGTTCGCTCTCGTGTCACTCGATGATGCGAATTACGAGAATTATCTCGCACGACTGTGCAATGGATGGAGACGATTGTTCCAAGGAGCACCTCGCTCCACTGCTTTTTCCAGCTGTGTATAAAGGGTGTCTCAAATGCTAAAAAAAGGCTAGTTTTAAGAATTTTCTTATAGGTTTATATTTTAGATATTGGTATAAAAGTTGCTGCACTTAATAAATACAATTTCGAAATACATTTTTTTTAAATGTATCTATTTAAGTCACTATTTATAGACGAAAATAGTCGTTAAAATAAAGTCCTAAAAAAATTGTAGGTCTGCGCTGTTGACGAAATCTCGGAGATGGATTATTCAAAACGAAAAAATCAAACGGTTTTAGATTCAGTATGTTAATTAAATCATTAAAATAAAATTTTAATGATTTTCGGGAATTTTTTGGAAGAAAAGTACTCAATTAAATGTTTCGGAAAATTAAGAATATATTTGGCTATATTTGACCTATATTACATAATTTTTTTACAGAAAAATATTGAGATCCAAGCATCTTATGCGCTGCCTTCGGAGGCGCAAAAAAAAAAGTTCCTCCACTGCTGACATCATTGCGGCCGATTGAGTAGCTGAAACCGAAAAAGGAAAAAAACGTCGTCAAACTAGAAGGTACTTCCTGTACAATGACGTAGGATTTTCGAAAAATATCAAAATCTAACAAAATGGCGTAGTTATGAAAAAAAGTCTGTTTTCTTACCTATAAAATGATCGTTTTATTGGATGCCAAAACGTCAATTTTCATCAAATCAAAAATATCCTACGTCATTGTAGAGTAAATATATTCAAGAGTACTCAGTTCGAAGTTCAAGTCAATCGGATAATTGCTGTTTGAGTTACAATGTCAGCAAATTTGAAAAATCTCATTTCGAGCAAAACGCGTTTAAAGATTTAACTATCGATTTTATATCTACGAGCGGTTGCTGTTCAGAAGGCTACCATTCCGGGAGTATTAGAGATACGGCCTTGATTTTTTTACAGGATATTCTCGAAAGTATAAACTGTCGACAAGAGCAAAAAAACGATTTTTTCAAAGTGTCACACTGCTATAGCCACTTAATGGCTATAGCCGATATCATACGATTTTTTATATATGCAAAAATAACAAACTGGCGGACATTTTTCGAAAAAAAAAAACAAAATAAACGTGTTTTTTCACCGTTTTTGGCAAAGAAATAGTAAATATCACAATTTGAGAAAATCCTTGATATGCGCTATAGCTATAGTTGTAAAGAATATGTGGTTAAAATATCATAAGGATCGGTTCAATAGTTTCGAAGATTTTATCAACAAGCCGTCGAAAAACGTTGTTTCGAAAAAACGCGTTTAAAGTTTGTTTGGGTTACATGAAAACATATTTTTTTTTGTATTTATTAAGTGTAACAACTTTTTTATCAATATCTATAATATAAACCTAACAAAAAAATGCATATATGCATATAATAAAAATGCAATTGCCTTTTTTAGCGTCTAAAGTGAGAAGACCCCTTAATATAAGATACAAACATGGAGGTTACCGGAAAACGGGGTTAAATTGACATTAAGGGTAACTTTGACCATTTTTAGGGCTACTTCAACACTGCGCCAAAATACGGTTTTTACTGATTCTTTTTTACTTTTTTCGATTGTTGCTTAAAGTTGTTGTCCAAGTTTGTTATAATTTTGCCAAAGTGAATTTTTATGTTGCTCAAGTTGATTTTAATCTCAATGATAATTATAAGACTGATTTAATGATAAGCCTATATACTTGTCTGATGCCAGTTGTCAAAGATTGGAACTCTATGTTCGCCACAACATAAAATCGCGCGCAATTGAAAATCTCAGGTAATTTTGAGACACCCTTTACTACAGAATCGAAAATACGGCGAGCCCGCGTATGTCGCAATACACGTATGTGAATCACTCTTTCTCACTCGTAGAAGTGTAAATCGTGCGCGACGATTCATCGAGATTCGATGCTGATTAATCACGATATTATCGTCTTGGCATAGCCGCACCACCGACAACACGCACAGAGTTTCCGGCATTCCGATACAGGCTCTGAGAGATCTACGGGGAAAAATGGAACGGCGGAGAACAAGTGGAAAAAAGAGGATGGGCTTGTATCAGGTTTTCCCTAGGTGAGTCCTAGGGAAAACGCTCGACTATCCGAATTCAACTGGCCTGAGAATATGGGATAAGCACCCATGTATGAAATAGATGAAATTTTCCAGACCAGAATGTACTTTCGGGATATTTGGTGTCTGAAGACACATCAAACCCGGTAGCTATATTCGGAAATGAATGGGACACTGCTAAGATCGAACGAAAAGGTTCAATGATCGGATATTTTTAAAAATATAATTTCAATTTTTTACTTTTTAAATAATATATATGCATCTTTTCCTACTTTATATATTGATTATTATATTTTAAAATAATATATTTATAGCGACATTTGGTCAGATCAATAATTCCTTCCTCCAGTTGTTTTACACGGAAAATTTGCTTTTCAATAATCAAACTTCAACTTAGCGACTAATTAATGTTTTGCAAATACAGTTGAAGATTTTGACAGCTGACCTTTACAGCTTTGATTATTTTTTTTACCAATACCGTTTGTTTTGCACAAAACGCAGGTAGTTGACGAAAAAATATTTTTAATATAACATAAACTATTGAAAAGAAGTTGAAAATAACGATATTGAAAAACAGATTTTTCAACCTATGGGGAGGGGGGGGGGGGGGTACTGTCACGGGCCAAAAAGGTAGTTGTTTCCGATTTCTTTGTCTACTAAATTATTTATTTGGGATTTGAAAAAAACGTATTTTATTAAGCATAAACTGGACTTCTTTGGTGAAAATTTGTATTTCAAACAAATTAAATTTAACAACATCATTGACGGATAAAATGAAAATAAAACAATTTTATAATCTATGTAAATGTAGTTCTTGTTGTACGTCGCCGTTTGTCGAAAAAAACGCCTACGTACGATAGCTCCTGCAATTACGGATTTTTTTTTGTTCAATTGAAAATTGGACAATTATAGCTAGAGTTCTGAATCCGGCCAGGTTGAGAAAAGTCGTTTCGACAAAAACGGGATTGAATGTTTTATTAGGTATAAGTAAATTGTTGCGCTACCTGCTCTCACTAAATCGTCTGTAACTGGGTTAATTTTCAATATGTTAACTTGAATTTTTTTCCACATATTCTTGAATATGTATACTTTAAGAAAATGCCAAAAAAATCAATATTGTTCACCCGTCACAGTGGTGTCCCGCCTTAATAATCGTTAATTCAATAAATATCATTCAGTTCTTGAGTTACTGAAGTTATAGAAAAAAAGATATTGAGCGCTACGTCTTAGATTCGAGTTAAAACGGGCGTCGTTAATTTTCCTCATACCTGAAATTATCGTTTGTTTATTGATGGGCGATAGAGATCTGCGGAAAATCATTTGTACAGTAATGAAGACAAGAAACTGAAAACATAGAAAAGAACTTTCGTTGCCTTCCAACAATGCGAACTTCAGCACCATAAATTATATGTTTCGCCTTTCCAAACTGTAGATATTTCATCATCGATTTCATCGAGAGTCTCATTTCCGTTTACCTCGTTTCCGCGTTTCAACGCAAACGAAGCTTCGGTTATTTTTTTCATTCAAAATCGTACCGCCGTTTCGTCACCGATTACGATACGACCGGCCTTTTTGCGCACAATAAATTGTCCCATGAATGTGAATAATTTATGCCAAAACAGATATGCGCATACACGTTAAATAGAGGCGCGTGGTATATGGCGAGAGGGAGGGAGGGAGGGAGGAGGGAGGGAGGGAGGGAGGGAGGGAGGGAGGGAGGGAGGGAGGGAGGGAGGGAGGGAGGGAGGGAGGGAGAGAGAGAGAGAGGGAGAGAGAGAGAGAGAGAGA